>JAULBY010027106.1:0-16743 GCA_032358315.1 Ophiocytium majus | reverse complement strand
GGGGTACATTTAATGCGCCAACCGTGAATTCATGCGTCTTACCGGCTGTTCATCAATTCAAGGATGATTGTAGAACTTCCCATTTGGACTCAAGCGCTCAGCGCGCTCGAGGCTCTCGTATCCTCTTGCACGCCGACCCCCGCAGTCCTGCAGCTTGGTGGCGGCGTAAGTCTGCGCGGCGTGCAGGGCAATGGGTCCGTCATCGGCGGCTCACAGGCCCAGCCGCCGTGCTGCCTATGGCTCTCTGGACGGGGCGGCGGTGAGCGGGGGAGCGGGAGGTGCGGCAAGTGCTGCTGCTGTCGGTGCTGCTGAAAGGTGAGATCACACAGCCGGCTCCGGTGTTGCGTGCTCCCTGTGTGCCAGGCCTGTGGCGTTGGGATGGCTGTACCGTGAGGTTTCGTGTCTGGTGGAATATAGCAGCGGGTTGGTCGTGCCATCGGTTGCTCGGGGTGCCCGCGGCCGCAAACAGCGGCAAGTGTGTGCAGGCTGCTGCTGCAGCGCGCCCTGCGGGGATAGCGGACCTACCTAAAGCCAGGGATGTGCTGGTGGCAGCGCCCGCCTGCGCGGTGACTGAACCTGGTACGGCTGGCCACTGGCATTTGACGATCTGAGCATACTTGCCAGCTGTCGCCTTGGTGCCTGTAAGGCAAATGCGCTGCTTGTCTCGTTTGTCATCCGTTTTAGGCCTGTTCACAGCAGGGACAGCTTTGGTGCACGCCAAGGGTGCTTATGCAGCCGTGGGTGGGGAAGGCACACAGTCGCGCCCAGCATGGGCGTTGCTGTGCAGCAGACGCGTGGTCACTCTTGGCCAGCACACACCGTCTGCGCTGCGCCAGTTGCTGATGTAGTGATGGTCTGCCCCACTTGATGCAGCAACACGCTTTCCACCCCAACGGCGAAACAGCACAGCACAGTGGAGGGGTGAGCCTTGCTCTTCCTCAACCGCTGCCCCTTGCCGGTTTGACCCTCTCCACCGCCAGGTCACGCTCCGCCAACTCTGCCCCTATGCGCCTGGCCCGCGCCGGCGCACTGATCCTCGCTGTTGCCAGCGGCCTGGTGGCATGGGACGGCGTTCAGCGCTCCCGAGTGGGTGGCGAGTCCCTGCTCGTAGACTCCGACCACCAGGAGCGCGTCGCCATGGAGGCGCTGGGACTGCGCAGCAGTGCCATCCCCGGGCCGCCTGCAGCAGCAGCAGCAGTTGGTGCTGCAGCACCAGGTGGTGGCGCTGCTGCCCAGGACGGCTCGCGTGCTGAAGTGCCTGAGAACAGGGTGTGGGGTCCCTACACAGGTGCCCTGCTGGCTGCTGGTGCTGGCAGCAACCCTGCTCAGACGGGCGGTGCTGCCAAGCAGCAGGAGGCGGGGTTGTCGGATCCACCTGCGCCGTCCATTAAGCCCGTGTCCACATCTGGCACCTGGTGAGTGTGTGCTCTTGCAGCTTTTTCAGGAGTGTGCAGTGCTAACAGCGCTGCTTTGCCAGACCGCACGCTGCACATGGGATGACGTTTGCTGCGGCGAAATTGCTGCTGTAGCTGCCACGGCATGCAGCAAGGCCTGTGTGCTGCTCTGTGCAGACACGGTGCGCCTGGGCAGTGCCACATGTGGCAGTGCAGCGCACAATGTGTCGTTGCTCACAGTTTTGTCAACCTGCTGTTCCATTCTTCACAAGTGTGCCTGGCGTCACCATTGCGTTTGCTAGCCCTCTGTGCTCAGCACACCTGTGCGCCTCACCACACCCGCATCTCTGCAGGTACGTCAGGGCGTCCAACTCTGACTACGGCGAGTTCACCTCCAAGTCGCGTGCCCTCTATGGCTTTGACCTTGTGGCCGAACCCTACCGGACCACGCGCTTTGAAGTGGTTGTGCTGCCCACGACCGTGCTCAGCATGGCGGCTGCCGCTGGAAATGCGGGCACAACTATGTCCGGGCGGCGCAGCGCCGCTGCTACGCCTGCCACGTACTCATGGACGCTGTCAAGGCTCAACAAGGTGAGACACACACCAGTGCATGTGGCTTTGCCGTGACTGTGCTTGTTGCTGTATGTGCTCTGTCCCGTCATGCCTGCTCTGTCATGTCATGCCGGCTTGAGTGTGGACGCATGGCAGCCAACAGGGCATGCGTGCCTGACTGCACTTGTGAGAAACTGAAGATACACGCTAACATATGTGCATGCTCATGGGGCTTCCAACTTCAACCGACTGCAGAAGCCTTCACAGGAGGCGCTGCATACAGCACCTGTTGCCAGATCTTAATTGGCCGTTTAACCTTTGACACTCATGTGGCGGATGCCTTGCACCACTTGCATTGGCGCTGCCTGCACTGCTCAGGACGGCTCTGTTGCTGAAGAGGTGGTGTCCGGCACACAGGGGATGGCAGTGGAGGTGGAGCTGACAGCGGGTGGTGCCAACTACTCGCTCACAGTCTCAGAGCTGGGCCCACCGCAGGCCGGCAAGGCAACGGTGGTGTCTAACCTGCAGGCAACGGTTGCGTGCCGCTACGTCCGCAGGGAGCTGCGTCAGCTCACCAAGGTACGCGTCCATTTTTAGCAGCATACTACTGTAGTACTTCTAGTATACCACAGTACGTGTGTGTGCGCGCCCCGAATCACATGCAGGCGCATGTGCGCACCACTGGCAGCAGCAATAGGGCAGTAGGATACGTGTGTAAGGCGCGTGCATGATGCTGAGCAGTCCCGCATGCATGCCCATCACGCGCGCACGCCTAAGTTCCACCAGCAGATTGGCACCATACCAGCTGGCATGCCTGCAGCCGCACAGAGTAGCACGTGCACCCCCCCAGTACCACTCACAAACTTGCTGGTTTGTCACTGATGGTGGTGGTAATGTTGTGCTTCTGTGACGGCGGCGCATGTGTACGACCATCTCTTGGCATGCAGGACGACCGCGACCGCTTTATGGCTGCTCTGCTGGAGTACCACTCCCTGGGCTACAACGAGGGCCGCGAGAAGTATGGCGAGTCGTTCACGTCCTATGAGTACGCTGTGGCGCTGCACAACGACGCCGCCTACTGCTACCACAACGGCATACAGTTCATCACCGCGCACTGGGCGTTCAACTTGATGCTGGAGCGCTCGCTGCAGGTATGTGACCCACACACCACAACATGGCATGGCATGCTCTTCTCTACGCAATGGCCCTGCATTTGGCACACACAAAGAGCCTGTGTGTGGTCGCCTGTCGGCATCTGGTGTGGAGGCACACATGTGTGCGCCTGGTATTGGGTTTCATGTTGGTTTTGTTGCGCTGGGTTTGTGCGTCTTCAACAGATCGTGGACCCCAAGGTGTCCCTGGCCTACTGGGACTTCATGTATGAGTCTGACATGCTGGGCGACAAGTGGTACACCAGCGAGGTAAGCTTTGTGCATGATCGACACCAATGTGGCGCGACCACCAGCAGTTGAAGTACACCGTCATTGCCCTGCTTGTGCACAGCTGTGGCTGGCTGCAATGTGACATGCAATGTGGCGACCATTGCACGCCATGTCTGTCGTCCATGGACCCTCCTGTGTCTGACGCACTCATTGCGCACAGTACGTGTGCCGCCGCCTGCTTGCGCTGCGATGCCAGCCGCCAACAGTCGATTGTGCACAAATTGTGACCGCCTACGCACTGCTGTGAGCCATGTCACGTGCCCAGCATTGACGGTGTGCTGCTGCTTGCATTGCGGCTGCTGCCATGCCGCATGCTGCAGGTCTTTGGTGAAGACATGTTTGGCGACGCTGTGGGCAGCCCTGACAACAACTTCGCCATCATGAACGGAAAGTTCAAGGGCATCAAGAACGTCTTTGACTCCTCAGGCGGCAGAATCGTAAGTACTTTGAACTACTTTTCATGTACTTTGCCACGTCTGCACAAGCGACGTGCGCTGCTCTGACTTGTCTGCACCAGTTGTGCTGACTGCTGTGCAAACCCGCAGCTGGCGCGCAGTAATCCTCAGTGGTTGTTGCGTGCTGTGGGTTACGGTAGGTTAGGTCATTGCTACCTACCACTTGCAGCGGCTGGTGGCCGCCTCACGAGTGCATGTGTGACTGCGGCACCTGCTGAAGGCACCGGCGCGGACACTTATGCTGCGTGCCGCACCACTGCCATTGCTGTTGCCCATGGTGCCAGGTGCCCCTGAGCCTGATGACACAGCGGAACGCCTATGGCATGATCACACAGCTAACCAACGTGCAGGTGAGCACAGGCGCCGCATGGTGCATGCTGGCTGCACTACCCACATTGGGTAGCACTACATGTCAGTGTGTATTACCACATCCTGAGGTGGACTGCTGCACTGCCGCTGCTGCTTGTGATGTTGCACCCCTGTGGCCAGAAGTATTTATGTCGCCACCAAGTGTGACGCCAGGTGCTCATGCCATGCACCACCACGGTGCTGGATGTTGCATCGCTAGTGTGCATGGTGCACCCTTACTTTTGAAGTGCCAGTCACTGCCGCTCACACATCGTGCTGCGCGGTTCACCCTGCTGCTAATGGAACTGCGGTTATGCCATGTTAAGTGTGCTGCACATGCGCGCACGCTGTTGTTGTGCTCCACTGCCGCGCGCAGGACTCTGAGTACGTGTCGCGTACGCACTCCTTCTGCGGCGTTACGGGCAGCATGAGCCTGGCTAACTGCCGTGACTTCACAGACTGCTTTGAGTCAAACTCAAACCTGTTTGAGTGGGAGGTCTGCATGGAGGACAATGTGCACTCCGACATGCACTCATGGATTGGCGGCGCCTGGGACTGCCCTGTGGACCTGGCTGCGCTGGTGGAGGAGACACCAGAGGCAAGGGACATGTACTGATGTGTGACTGCCGCGCAAGCACCATGTGCATGCTCAGTAAGGTTGCGTGCACATGGCAGCGCCGGTGCATGAGACACAACACAGCAAGTGGCACTGCTGTGTAAGTTGCATGTAGCTGCCACGCCACTTACTGCTCTCTGATGTGGCACTTCGCAGGTGCAGCGGCGGCATGTCGCACACGCTTGGACGATATGCATATGTGCGGACATGCAACCCGAAACTGTCAGTGCCCAGCTGTGCTAGCCTGGCATCTGGGTGCTGTGGTTGCGCTCATGGTGTACATGACTACTACCGCTCACCTGCCTTATTATGCTTTCATTTGCTGATCTCACGTGCTACCCTATGTCACCGTACTGAGACCCGCGCCTTCATCCCTTGTCTTTTCCTGGATGCCCTCTCTCCGCTGCTGCCGCTGTCTCCACTGCTGTGCAGATCACCTCGGACCTCATCACCTTTTCAATGCGGTTTGTTATGACGGTCATGTGGAAGAGCGTTACCTACTGGACGCCGCACACGTCTTGTCCGGGAGTGAATGAGTGCATAGGCAGCACGGAGGCGTGCGCATGCACATGCGACATTGATACGGGCGACCTCACAGACGAGCAGGTAATTGAGTTGGCTCTTTTCTGCACGTGCATGCAAACGAGTGCGCATCACACTGTTGTGCAACGCTCACAAGAGGAAACGGAAACGGGTGTGGCACATGGTGGTGGTGGCTGCGCAGTGGGCGTCCAGGTTGCTGTATGGTGCACCCACATATGTGGCTGCTTCTGCCGTGTGAAGCACATGTCAGCATCAGGTACACAGTCGTCAATGTTTGATTGTGGAAGCTTGAGCTGAGTTGTGTGTAGTGATGGGTCACAGCGTAAGAACTTCGCATTGTACGCCGTATAACGTATGCAAATATGGCGTACTTGAAGTACAACGTATACAGGTGCACACATGTAGTGGCAGTTACGCCACATTTTGTATAACGCATGTATTCCGTTGTGCGCTGTGACCCATCACTACTTGTGTGCATAGCATGCAGCTATGCTGCACCCGCGCTGTTAGGCAGCCTCAACGTGTGCATCCATGCCCTTGCACATTCATTCTGCCATGCCAGCACCATTTCCTGGCGTCATCCATCACTCACAGCCGCGCATGGTGACGTACGTCGGCTGTGTCACTTATGTGCAGGTTTACAAAAGCATGCAGAGCGCTCTCAAGATGATGACCCACGTGTATGGGTCCGAGCACTTCCTGGCCACCACTGATGATGGAGGATACTGGCTCATGCAGGACGGTGTGCTGCTCAGCGATGAAGCCTTCTACAAGTTCCTCAGGGCCTTGATCCTCATTGGCTGCACACCTTGTGAGTGCCGGGAATGCTGTTGATGCACTGTGTTTGCCATGCGCATGGCACAAGTCGTGAGACAACGCAATGAGAGTCCTTGCCAATCAATGCAGTTGTGTGTCAAACATGGTGGTAAACAAACAGTAAGGGAGACTGGCTAGCCGCACACAGGGCTTCAGAGGTTTTGACCCACCAAGTGCATGGTCCTGTGGTGCCAGGCGCAGCTCTTGCTGTACGCCTTGAAGTGCTGCCCATGCTTGCTAGCAACGGTGGTTGGTTCCTGCAACAAGTTGAGTGGAATTGCCCTACATGCACTGCATCCCCTTGCCGTAGCTCACGTAGCTCACTCTGTTGAGCGACACGGCAGTCATGACAAGGTGCCCAGGGCAGTCAGCATCAGTGGCTTGCAGCCAGAAAATGTCAGCCACGCTGCTTTCATAGCCTTTTTGCTTAAGTGGCCTCTCATGCTCTCCGTGTACATGTAGCTGCTAGTTTGGAACATACTTCGAATGAAGTATGCTGCTGCCGAGATACTACAGAAGTATTTATAACTTTGCAGCTGCCGAGAGTCTGCATCTGCGGCCGTTTCGTGCAAGCACCTGCTGCCCTTGCTCTGCCCTTCTGACCCACGTTTCTTCTCCCCTGTGCTGTTCTGCTATGTTTTGCCACTTGTTCATCATTTGCGCTGAGCAGCACCTGTGGGTGCCATGCAGACCGGCGCCAGCCCTGCGGACCCCATCTTCTGGGTGCTGCACCCCATCTTTGACAAGGTGTGTGTGCGCCCATCAGCCGCAAGTGCCTATGGTGTCCGCACTGGGTCGTGTGTGCACTTGCGAGTCAATGAGTTGTGCAATACGTTGTGCCCATGCCTGCTGCCTGGATGTACGGTGCTTCATGCACGCAAGCATGACACCACCACCATGATGGCTTCCCATCTCAGGTGTCCCAACTTAAAGCGCTGGGAACCGTTATACGAGTGCGGCTAGCAGTGAGCCCCATGCTTCTCATGTGCCCACAACTGAGTGCTCGCGCCACGCTTACCACTCCTCGCGCTGCTGCTGCCCACGTGCATCCCTGCCCAGGCTCTCCACGTGCTGGCCCTCTCGCCTCAGTACACCAACTACGACCTGACGTGGTCAGCCACCAACACGTGCACAGGCGCTAAAGAGCAGGACCAGCAGCCCTTCTCGCGCGTAGACCTTGGGCTGGGCGAGCGCGCCCTGCGCACAAAGGAGTACATGACCAACGCTGAGCTGTGGCAGGTGGCAACCGCCGCATCAGACCTGCCGTACGTGTACGACAACTATGACAAGTGGGGCACCTGCAGCTGGGACGCATGCCCAACGTGCGTTTAGTGCTGCCGCAGAGCGCTGCTGGCTGCTGAGCACTGCAGCTGCTGAGCAGTGCTGATAATTCTGCGCTGGGCTGGGCTGCGGCAGGCGTGTTGCTAGGCATCCTGAGGGTGGATACATGCTGTGCCGTGCTGCTGCTGCTGGTGAGTGGCCGAGGTGACCACTTGCCAGGCTGGTGTCTGTGAACAGCTGGGCAGCAGCGCTGCCCCTGCGCCTGTGTGTGCCAGCTGTGGCAGCAGCAAACGGCGCCTTAGTGACTGGAACCGTGAAAGACTTCTGCTAGGGCTAGGGGGATGGGGCATGCCCGCGGCGGGTGCGTGCCAGGATGGTAGTGGGCCCTTTTTTTCACTCTCTACTAGTTTAGGTTTGCTACAGAGCAGCAGTGTCCCATGTGATGTGGCACAGTCAGCTCCAAACTGTTGCTGTCTATCATGGGCACTGTGTGTGCGACAGTTTCACCAGGACACCATTCTGCGTACTTGTAGAGACCTGTCCTAGCGCACGGCTGTGACATGCAGCAACGTGGGGTGTCCAGATTGCTGCCTTGCACAGCCACGTTTTCTGGCGACCCGCAGAACAGCCTGCTTTATCGGTACCCCTCCCAGGGCCTGTGTTTGTGGAATGACTCATCGGGTGTGTCCCATAGTGCGCGCACTGGCGCCATAATGCAGTGCATAGTTTGTGTGAAAATTTCTGGAAGTGCGATGTCTGTTGCATTCTGTCTACCCTGTGTTTGGCAGCTGGTGCGCAGTGAGTAGTGCTTGACTTTGTTAGCAGAGTGAACGCGTGAGGATCGTCCCCCCACTGCAGGACGCATGTCGGATCTGAGCTCCGCTTGCCACTCTGTGAGGTGATTTCAAGCTGATTGATTATGATGATTGCTGCCCCCCCCTTCTCAACCCCCCCCACCGGGCCTGAACAACAGTAGATGGAAAATTCACTGTGATTTATTTGGTCAGAAGCAATCATTTGTCCCGACCTCGATACGATCGCTGAATTCAAAACACATGTTGGTGAGGTCACACAGCAGCGACGACGGCACACCTGCTGCGTCCGCAGGTGCCAGACCTGCGTAACGCACTGTGCGGGTTGTCTGCAGCCATGTCGCACCCCTACGGCGCCATCCCGGGTGACAGCATTGGCCGTGACTACGGTGTGCCCGATGCTGCTGCACCCTTGATCAGCAAACCGCGCGCACCCAAGGGGCTGGGGCGTGCCGCGGTTTCGGTGGGGTTGCTGCTCGTGCTGGGCGCCATCGTATCTGTGGTCAGCACCACCAACGTCAATGCCTCCATGCAGCCGGCCGGCGGGGTTGGGGGCTCGACGGGTGCGCGTCCGGGCTCGCAGGGTCTCCAGCTGCTGCAAAAGGGAAAACCCAGGTCACCCCTGCGCTGCTGCAGTCGTGTGCGCACATAGATCGCCAGCTCTGCTTTGTGCGCCTTGGTGTAGGGGATCTGGGTATCCTTGCCCTTTGCAAACCCGTCATGCCTGCTGCTGTGGGTTGCCGCATGCAGCAGACCCGGCACAGCGCGCGCAGTCTGGTTTCCAAGCCAAAGACTACTTCAAAACAATTTATTTACCGTTTCAAGGTGTCATGAATCAACACACTTCGGCCTCGCTGCTCGCGCGATGTGTGCGCAGCGTTAACCCGGTGATGCAAGCCGTTCAAGGCGGACAGGGGATGGCCCTGGCGGGCACTGGCCTAGTGCTAGAGGTCAGGCTGGCGGCTGCCCAGGAAATCGCCGGCGGGTACGTCGTCGCCTGCGGTGCAACTGCTGCACTCAGCAGTCTGCTGGCCTGCAAGTGCTTGAGTAAGGCAGCGAAGCCGGGCGCCGCGCATCTGGGCGCGCACGCAGCCCATATTGTGAAGCTCTTGAGGCACTGCGCGTCGCTCATTTGCCTGCACGAGCTCAAGTCACGCCTCGCTGCCCTTTACACATGACCTACTGCATCATGATTCGTGTGGCGTGACCCCGTGCGGCCGGTTGGAGTTGGGGGTTGGGCGTGGGCGCATGCCTGCCCTTGTGAATAATACTACTGCTATTCGTATGTGTAGCTGCAGTGTGCCAGAGAAGAAATGGCGGTCAGTGAATACAGCACGGCTGGCAAATGCTGGGTACCTGGTGCTTGACGAGGCATGTTAGGTGCCGTGCCAACGCATTCGTGACACGACGTACACATTACCAAATATCCGGTGATACTGCATGGAATCGGATGTGGATACATGCTCTATTATGACAAACATGTGCATACAGACGTGTACTATGTGTACACGCGTGTTCCCACCATATGTGCAGCTGCTGCCCATGAGCACTTGCGTACCTGACAGCGGAAACTTTGAATGTCCACCATGCGGCCTGAGAAAGACATACGCAGCGCGCTCTTCCCAGCCGTGTTCCACCCTGTTGCTCACATTGTACCCTCTGTCGCTGTCATGACATGACTGACGGCATCTGCAACAGTGACCCCAACGGCGTGGGCCTGGCCACCCTGGTGCTTCACGAGGATGTGCTGTGCTTTGAGGTGCTGCACAACTTGGTGAACGTCACTGAAGGTGAGGCCAGTGCGTCATGGTACTAGGGAGCAGCCGCGGTTGCATGTGCTCTTGACGTGCTGGTGCGCGCGCAGCAGTATGAGGGCACTTTGTGGTTGTTGTGCTGCAGAGCGTAGGCGAACCACCAGTGGTGTATGCTGTCATGCGTGAGGCGGTTGTGCACCTCTGTGTTGACATTCTCACCCTATTCTTGCCCCGCTCTGGCCTGTGTGCCGACAAGTGTGCTGTCCCTCCAAGCTACAGCATGTGACAACTAGTCTAACCCCCTCCACCCTGGTCCCTGACTGCCGTGCACGTCCGTTTTTGAACACTGACAGGCCACATTCATGCCGGAGCTATCGGCACGGACGGTGATGTGGTACGTTCGTATACTACTAGTATATGTTTTGTACTTCAACTTGTGGCACACACTGCAACTACGTTGCTCTGCATATGCAAGCCGTCCTGCGCTGGTGCAGTGGCACCTCTACTGTCTGACACAGCAGCAAAAGCACACACGTACAACTGTAGTACCATACTCTGGGTGTGTTGCGCAGCAGCTGGGCAACGTTGTCACTCGATGGCGCACTGCAAAGCGAACGTTGCCACTCCACTGTATACACTCTCTTCTGCTGTTGACGCTGCCATCGCTGCTGCTGCTGCTGCCTCTTGTGCTGCTGGGCATTGCGGGTTGTCAACCTGTTCACCAGCGCCCTGAACATCACGGCCAACCCGGTGGTCGGGTGTCTTGTGGTGCCGCCAGAAGACATCCTGCCGATCCTTTTTGACCCCGTCGACTACTATGTCAATGTGCATGACGCCGCCTTCACTGGCGGTGCAATCAGAGGTGGGGCACCACTGCACTTGTCTCAGCAGCTCATGCAAGCATCAGGGTACACGTGTACAAGGTGGAGGATACTTGCACTTATTTGTTTGATATGCACGCACAGTTGCTCGCACTACTGCCCTTTGCTGTGTTACATGCCGATCATGGCTATGACGCATGTCTGGTCGCCTTACCATTCCTTCCATGCAGGCACCAGCATCAGTGTCCAACGCCATGTGCTCCTGCCGGTGCTGCGTGCATGTGTGTCTGTGCAGGCCAGCTGTTCCCTGACGAGACAGTGACGATATTCGACGTTTCTCTCCTTGGCACTAATGAAATCGCCGGCGGGTGAGTATCCCAGACACTACTGCACTGGCGACAAATGTGGTTGTGTCACCGCTTGACATCCGCTCCGCTGCATCCGGTACAAGCCAGAAGTTTGTTAGGGGCTATGTCTAGCCCATGTTCTCCTTATTATGTACTACTAGTAGTAGTTCTACTACATATTGCGCCAACGCAGTTTCTGAATGCGTAGCTGCATCTACTACCTGCGCATGCCTGCTACTCGCAACGCCACTGCACTGTCGCAGCTGTCACATGGACAGCTAGTGCTGAATGGCATGCTGCTGGGTGTCTTTGCTGGGTGTTTTGTGCCGCCCACAGCGCCAAGGATGGCGCAGGCATTGCCACCCTGGTGGTGCTTGACGGCCAGCTCATCTGCTACTCCGTCAAGACCAACCAGATGGATGTGACTGAAGGTGGGCACAGCACATGCGGCGCCTGCAGCTGCACCGAGCAACAGTGTGTTGCTTCTGGCAAGGCACAGCCAAGGTCAGGCATGTTTGCTAGTGTTTGGTTTGAAGCTTGGGCGCAACACGAGGAGCACACAGCGCAGGCTGTGTGGCTGATGTATACAGTACATATTGCCATGAGGTCACGGCATGATAGATGCACGCCAACTGTTCCTCGCATGCTCTACTTGTCTGATCCGCCTTGGCTACCGCCTACACCGCTGCTGAATCAACAAGCCACATCCACATAGGCGCTGCAGGTGTCGACGGCGGTGTGGTAAATAACATAATGTAGTTCTTTGATCGCAAGTGTGGCATGTGGGCATGTGCAGTAGCACCACATGGCGTGATGGCATTATTGCCTTAGCACTGTTTCCAGTGTCAATGTTACGCCCCTCTGCACCCAGTCCTATTGATGCGCAAGTGCACTGGCTGCTGGGTCGCCTCCACATGCCTCATGTCCCCGCTCTGGCCCGCGGCTGCGCACCACATCTGCTGTTCTTGACAGCTACACCCATGTCAACCTGCACTGCGCCACTCACGCTGGCGCCAACACTGCTGCTGCCACCGCCGCCTGGCTCCTTGGTTGACTGCAGGTTGTCAACCTATTTGCCACGGCACTGAGCCTCACAGCCAACCCTGTGACGGGCTGTGCCACGGTGACCACCGCTGTCCTGGCGCCGATCCTGGCGGACCCCACCGGCTTTTACGTCAACGTGCACACGGCCGCAATCCCCGGAGGCGCTATCCGCGGGCAGCTGCCAACCATCAGTCATTAGGCAGGCACCGGCTGCTGCTGAGCATGCACTGTGCTGCTGCCAGCCAGCTTGACTGACCCAGCAGGGTGCGTCCCGGCGCACGTTTGCGTGACGTGCTGACTGACGGGGACGGCAGGGCACACTGCAATTACACAATCAGCACAGCTGCTGCATGGTGTGGCCTGCTTTTTTCCAGAGCACTGACAGTTAGGTTTGGATGCCTCAATGGTTTTCTTCACAGCCCTGTGTCCACCAGGGGTGTTTACGCGGCGGGATGAGAGAGAGTGCAGTGCCGCTTGCGCTCTACACCGCCTGCAGACCAGGGCCTGTGTCTCGGTCCGGATAGGAGATAGATGCTACAGTAGGTGGCGGTTAAGTTCCTTGATCCTTTCCCATGTGCCTTGGAGACTGGCAGTGTCAGGGGGCAGTGCATGCACTAGTGCACACACACACAGTGCGCATGCTGCTGTTGCGGGGCTGCAGGTATTGTGCTGTAGGTGTGTGTGGTGCGCCAAGCGCGTGTACGCCTTGGTGGCTGTTGTTCCTTGCATGTGCAAGTTAGGGTAGCGAGTGCCACGACTGAAGAGCCGTCTGGCGCTACCACCAATGCGCCGCCATCCATGCCAATGCACCGTGTACCACATATCATTAGCCCATTGGTACACATGGTTGTGCAGCTGTCTGCATGTTCCTGTATGCAGCTGCTCTGTGCTCGCATGCCCCAGTGCCTCAAAAACAAGCAAAACAACAGCTCGTGAGCGCCACACCAGGTGTCTGCCACTATGGCAGTAAGCGCGCAACGAGTGGCCTCAGGCACAGCAGACAGCCGCAAGCGTGAAAGGCCGTTGTTGAAGCAAGTGTGTGTGGTTTGGGCCCTTGGTGACTGATGGGGGTTGGCCCACATTGAGCCATGGAGGTGGTGGTAAACAAGCTGCTCAACACTCTTGAGTCAACAGCTGCCACAAAATTGTTGTCATGTATGCTGTGGATACTTCGAAGTATATATGCCTGGGATGCAGTAAGGTAGTACAATAGGAGGGTGATACTTACACGTACGGCCACTGCTGTTGCAGCCCTACATCTGCCACCACGATTGAAGTTGCAAAGGTGCACCAGTGCCCTCTTAAACTCCAGGGTGCCTGCGGCGAAGTGCCTGTGTTGCCTGTGGCAGCGACATTGCATCTGTTGCACAAGCAGATGGTCATGGTGTCCACGACTGTCAGCCGTACTCTGCAAGGTGCTGCTGTACATGCAGCCACGGTTGTGCTGCCGCTGCAAGCCAATTGCAGCTGTCTGCTGCTCCAAATCAGTGCCCGCTGGCACATAGGCACATGTGTTGCTGTGCCATGCCGCAATGCGGCAGCAGTCAGCAACGCCACTGCCACCAAAACAAACAAATCTTGCCCTAACCCCAGCAAACCAGGAGCGGTGTGCACCACCATGCCATCACCCCAGTGGGGCGAAAAACCCGTCCTCTGAGATTTCTAGCTCGCCAAGCATGCGCAGCAGGTTCGTGCACTGTGCTGCACGCTGCGGGCGTGCTGGTGCGCAGTAAGCAATGGCGCTGTCACCGCCCGTGCGCTGCACAATGGCGCGTAGGCGCATGACATTGACCAGCCTCCTGAAGAGCTCGTGGTTGTGGTCTTCAAACATGTAGCCCTCTGTGCCAAGACAAAAAGCGCAGGTGCAGGCAGTGGATCAGGCACGGCACATGACGGCATGTTAACAGTGATTTGCTGCCATGCCATGGAGCACTGCTTGCCTTCAAGTTGATGGCACCCTTGGCCGGACAAAGGCAGCACCAGCAGAGTTGCTCGCCGATGCTACCGACAGGCTAGGTGTCTGCAATGGCTGGCATCTGTGTGTGAGAACGGTTTAATGGTAGTGCTGCAACGTAAAACAGCCATATAGCCCCCCCATTGCACCATGCGCCATGTGAGGACGTGCTGTGCCTTCCATCTGAGCCTTGCATTTTGTGGCATGGCAAGCAAAAGCCTGCTGAAGTACACCTGCTGCGGAGGACCACAAGCAACCAAGCCCTCTCGACACCACCCCAAGTCTCCGCCGCATACCGCCGCGACAGCGTCGACCCGCCAAACTGCCCTGCAGCATCGCACGCGTTGTGCAAAGCCGCCCCGTGCCCCGACACGCAATGTACACAATGTCGCCGTGAGCGCCCTTCAGCTTGGCGCCGCCCGCCGCCGCCGTCGCCGCCGCCGCCGCCACCGGCTCCGCCTGCCTGTTGGAGTCGAGGCCCCAGGCGCTGCACAGCCACAGCCACTCCAGCTTTAGGAGAGAGGCGTCGGCGTGGGAGGGCGCGCCGCCGTTGGCGCCCACGAACGCGCGCACAAATGCGTGCTCAGCAGCAAACTCTGCGGCCGCGCCGCGCACCACGGCCTCCTCCGCCGCGCACGCATCGGCCTGCTCCTTGAGCCACAGTCTGTGACAGCTGGAAACGCGTGCCCAGCGCATTGGGAGTGCACCCGCGCAGCCCCTGCTGCTGCTGGCGCTGCAGGCTCTGCTGCTGCTGCTGGCGCTGCAGGCTCTGCTGCTGCTGCTGGTGGTGTGGCTCGTCTCCGGGTGGCCGCTCCGAGCCAAGTACGCTGCTGCCAGCGGCAGCCGCATTCGCTGCAGGTGCGCCTGGGCTGTCAGCGGTGGGCAGCTGCCATGCGGCAAATGCGCGCACACGCCCCCGCCCAGTGCCGTTGATGGGCATCTCTTCATCTGGCGCGTGTACATCGAGCTCCTGTACACAATGCACCCGCTGCTGCCGCTATGACCATCCCCGTTCTCGAAGCCAACGGTGCTGCTGCTGCTGCTGCTGCTGCTGCTGCTGCTGCTGCTGCCACCACCACTGCCATCCCCTCCCTCCCAGCTGCTTACGCTTGCTTCCTCGCTTCCACTAAAACTACCCTCTCCCCCGCTGCCGCTGTAGCTGCTGGCAGCGCAGGCATGGGACACCCTGAAGTGCAGGTCCCCCCGCCCAAAGCGCGCCAGCGACTCTGCGTGGTGCTGCACGTGCTCGCACGCAAACACAGACACCGGGTCGCAGCGCACCCCACCACGCAGCGCCTGCCCCCTGTGCTCCAGGCAGAAGAGAAACGCATCCGGGTCTGCGACATTGGCAATGTACTCCGTTGGCGCCCACCCCACCGCGCTGAAACCGCCAAACACGCTCCCCCGCTCATGCTCCGCCAGCACCACCACGTTGCGGCGCCCGCTGACGTGCTTGTGAAAGGCCGCCGCGTCCCCGCCGTGCGCGCCCGCGCTGTGCAGCAGCCGCCACTGGCCGCCCCACGTCGGCAGCTCACGCGCACCAATGCGGTGCCGCAAGACCTCTGCGTTGCCGCGCCGGCCCAGTGCCGCCACCGCTGGCAGGTGGCGCTCCAGGCCTGTCACCAGTGGGAGGGGGATGACAGGAGGGGGGGGTAGCGGAACCACATCCTTGAGGCCAAAGAGTTCAATGCACGCCCGCAGGCCGAGGGCGTCGTCCGCACTGAGCTCCTCCGTGCTCAGCGGCAGCACGTCATCGGCGTCAGCTGCTGAGCACAGCTCGCTAAGGTACTCCACGATGGGCGAAAACCACCTCGCCTCCAGGTCGAGAAAGATGGTGCCGGTGTGGTCGCGCAGCAGCAGGTGATCCCAGCGGCCGCTGAAGAGCCATGCCAGGGGGGCGCCGTAGGGCGCGGTGAGCACGTGGCGCCGGGCGTGGAGGGTGTCGCCGCCGATGTTGAGGGTGAGCAGCGTGGGTGGGGCGTAGGACTGCGTGCACGCGCGCAGCAGATGGGCGGCAGTGCGTAGTGACGTAGGTCATGGCTTGGGATTGGGTCAACATTGGTACAGTAGCTTCCGTCTACTTGCCATTCCACCTGGCGCGCCTGTGGTCTAAGCAGTACTGTAGCGTCAATTCATGAATTCATGAAAGAGGGAGGTTCCAGTAGGAATACTTAAGTGTCACAATGACGACAAAGCGTGCAAGGCAGTGATAGGCCTGCTGCTGCCTTGTCAGTGCAGCTACAGGGCACCAGCATAGCAGCAGCAGCTAGCAGCACAAAACACCATCTAGTACTGCGGCAACGTCACACATTTTGCGCGGGCACGCTGGCGTCAAACTGAGGATCCTCGAGGCAGCTCACCTCCAAGTCTAGAGCCACTTTCCCAACCCTTTCTTGCAAACTTTGCCACTCCTGGCTAACTCTCGCCCGCTCCCACTCGACAGCCTGTGCACGGAGCAGGATCACATGCGACAAAGAGCACAACAGCATGTGGGGATCTGCCCCACTTAGCCCGTTTTGCCTGTTTAGCCTATTTCGCCTGTTTAGCCCGGGGGGGTAACGTCC
>JAULBY010027095.1:0-16747 GCA_032358315.1 Ophiocytium majus | reverse complement strand
AGAACCAAGTGGCCCACACCCTACACGCGCCGGTGAGTACCCTTAAGGGCTAGGGATGCTTCTGAGTAATACAACAGTTACATGTGTGACGCCAGGACCTTGCATGTTTGGAGCACAAGTGCAGGCTCAGGCGAGCAATTGCAGATCGCAACAAGCGCTATGCCGTCGTATGTACACATATACGTCACCGTAATGCACTTGAAGTACATACGGTATATGTTTGTACATACTGTACATTTTCAAAAAACACCCATGTGCACCAAGTACTTCCAGCAACAGCAGCAGCCCTACTGCTGGCGCACTGTCGCACCGGCCCAACATGGCGCACCAGGTTGTATGTGCCCATTGATGGTTTCACCAGACATGCCGCCGCAAGCGCTGGCAGCGGCAGCAGCCCCACTGCTTGCGCACCATCAGTGCACCCCAACTTTGATGGGGCTTGAATTAAGCGGCAACTTGCTTTTCAGCTTTGTAACCGTTCTGAAGTTGTGAATAAGAAAGGTTGGTAGACCAATGGTGGTACATCAGCACTGCATCAGCATGCGCTCGTCTTGCTTACTGCCGTTTGGCGCAACAGAGGATGCATCTGCAGCGCCAGCACTGGTGCACCACGCCTCTTGCCACGTGACCAAATACCAGTGAGTCAAGTACTGGCTACCCTAGCGCTTCACACTCACTCCACATTCAGCTCCGCCTTCGCTGCAAGCACGCGTCGGGCCACGTGCATCCGTTGCACCTGGCAGGCCTGGGAATGCTGTTATTGATTCCATCCCTTTACATCACCAAAAAGAGGAATATGCGCACCATGTTAGCTGGTACTTCACGTACTTCAGTACAATTACCCCTCGCTCAGCGCAAACAAACACCCACCTGCAGCGCCAGCTCACGGGTCGGGCACAGCACCAACGCCTGCAGCTTCCCCCCCTGCTCCTCCCCTTTTCCCCCCTCCCCTCCCCCCTCATCCGCCGCCGCTGCCCGCGCCTGGTCCCTCTCCCTCAGCACTCCCGTGAGCAGTGGAAGCCCATACGCCAAGGTCTTACCACTCCCGGTCTCCGCGGCCCCCACAATATCGCGCCGCCCAAGCGTCGCCTTGGCTAGCGTGGCACGCTGAATGGCGGTTGGTGAATTAAACCCCAGGCGCGCGAGGGCGCGCAGAAGCGCAGGGTGCAGCGCCGCTCCCAGCGCCACCCACTGCGCCACCGCCTTCATCTCCTTATCTGACAACTCCTCCGACTGCCCACCATCGCCACCATTGCCTCCTGCCGCCGCTGTGCGTGCCGCAGGGGGCGAGGTGCCCTGGGCACCCTCCCCCGCTGCTGCCGCTGCTGCTGCTGCGCCGCGGGCAGTCCTCTTAGACCCCCCTTTCGCTGCCGCCTTGGCAGTGGCCTTCTTGGTTTTTGCAGGCGCAACGGGCGGCGGTACTGCGGAAGCATCCTCAGTGCCGCTGGCGGCGGCAGTGCCGTCGGCGGCAGCGCCTCCCTGCTCACGCATGAGCTTGTTCTGCTTCTTGCGTTGGTTCTTCTTGTAGTTCTTGCCAGTGCCCTTGGGGGGGTGCTTCGGCGCGTCGGCAGCGGCGGCGCCGCTGACGCCGTCACCCCCTTCCCCACCGCCGCTGTCATGGCCGTCATCAGCAGCTGGCGCCTCCTCGACCACTGCTGCCGCCTCCACTGCTGCTGCTGCTGCTGCCGCTGCTGCACGTGCTGCTTTTCCCTTTACAGGCTTGGCTGCCGCGGCCGGGGCCGCAGCATTAGCAGCGCTGCCGCTGTCTGTGGCAGCCAGCTGCTGTGCCTGCTGCTGTTGAGCCTTGCGCTTTCCCTTTTTCTTGGTTCGCAGAGCAGCAGCACCATCGGTCTGCTGAGCAGCCTGCTCAGCAGCAACAGCGCCCTGCTGCTGCTGAGCAGCTGCGCCTTCTTGCTCAGCGGAGTCCTCTGTGGGCTTGGGCTTCTTGATCACCAGCTGTGCGCCAGCAGCAGCAAGAACAGTGTCATAGGGGGGTGTAAGGGGGCATGGCAACAAAAGCAAAGGTGTCCTCGTTGAAAGGTTTACACAGCCGGTGCTGCAGCAGTGCCGAAACTTCAAGTGCTTGCCATCAGTTGTTCCGCCATGTTGCCCCCCCCAAATCAGCATGGCTGCTTGTAACAGCGGTGCCAACATCAGAATTGTTGCAAATTCACAGGCTTTCTATGCATACTGTAGCTGTGCCACTTCCCTGCTCATCGAGCTTGCAGGTGCTGGTCATGCTGCTGCGCGCGGTTTAAGCTGGTACTGTAGCAGACAATTGTCACTAGCAACGCCATAGAGGCACCCAACGCAGCTGGCGTAGACAAACGGCTTCTGCCTCTGCCGCTGCGGCTGCTGGCTGAAAGTGTAAGCTGCACCCTGCAAGCGTCGAGGCGATGTGGGTGGTGTGGCATGGCTGCTGCTGACCCGCAGCCTCAACAACCATCATTGGGCAGCACCATGGGAGCCGGGGGCAGAAAATGCTGCAGCAGGCCGGTGTGTTAACAGCAGGCGCCGCCGCTGACGCCATGGCACCAGCACAGCTTACCCTGGCAGAGCCGCTGCAGTCCTTTTCAATGGCGTACGCATCGCCATCAATCTCTTCAAGTGCCCCAAACAGGCAGGCCTCCCCTGCCTCCCCACCGTCGCCCCAGCCATCGTCCTGCTCCAGCTGCACATCAATAGCCTTCCACGCCAGCTCGTCCCACCCCGCAGCCTGCCTGGCCCGCTTGCGGCCCATGGCACAAGAAGCAGTGGCCAGCTGCGAGAGAGAGAGGTTTTCACCACGAGTTCAAGCGGAGAACGCGCCGGGAAGTTGAAGTTCCGCAAGCTGAAGTTGTAAACACGTCCTCTGAACTTGCTCACCTTGTCACACAAGGCGCGAGGTGCGGCCTGACTGTGTCGGGCGCGCATGGCACAGCTCCCACTCTGTAGGTAGAGGTAACGAGCAGCTGGGCCAGTGGCGTCGCAATCATGAAGCGGCCCGTGCGCCTGCCAGCGGCAACAGCATTGCTGCTGCTGTGTGCATGCACGGCCGCAACGCCGCAGCAGGAGTCTGAAGCCTCAGCCTTGCTGGACGCGCACCAGTTCCCGCACGCAGAGGCCCTGCTGCGAGCCATAGACCCGCCCACTTGCTCCAGTCTGGTGCTGCTGGGCCGCACCCGCGCCAACCTGGGCGACCTGGCGGAGGCAGAGTCCCTGTACCGCACATGCATCACCACCCTTGACGCGGACTTCGAAGCAGCACATGGTGCCCTGGCGAGGCTGTACAGCTACCAGAAGCGGTTCGCGGAGGCGGGGGCGGCCTTTCATAGGGTGCTGGACATCAACCCAGCCAACGCGGAGGCCCACTTGGGGGCGGGGCGGGCGGCGGCAGCCCAGGGAGACGACGCCAAAGCAGCCTCCCATTACGAGAAATCACTGGAGCTGAACCCCGACAACGCCATGCTGTGGTTCGACCTGGGAGTGCGCTCGGCGATGCTGGGGTACGTTGCCGAGGCCACGGAACGGTTTGCGGACGCCAGGAAGCTGGATGGCAGCATGGACATGGCGTACATTGCGCGCATTCACGCGGGCTTTCGCCAGTTCGAGCCCGCCGCGGCCGCCTTCGAGCAGGCTCTCGCTCAGAAGCCCCGGCAGGTGGCACCGCTCGCGGAGCTGCTGCTGGAGTACGGGCAGGTGTGCGAGGCGCTGAGGAACGCGCCCAAGGCTGAGGAACTTTACAGGAAAGCTCTGGACGCGGAACCGGGGAACACGCAGGCGCACTTTCTCCTGGGGAACGCGCTCACGGGAACGGGCGTTACGAACATGGGAGCGGTGCGCGCGTGCGGGCTTAACACTGCGGAGGCGATGGGGCACTATGAGGCGGCGGTGCCGCTGCCGGGCGCGCAGGAGGCCTTGGACGCCTGCCGGTGAGCTCTTTGTACTTTTATGGCTGTTATATGTTTACTTTTAATAATATGTCATTCAGGGGTACCACCGCTGTCTCCTTGACCATGAAGGGCGCTGGCGGGGTGTCTGGGCAGTTGCTGCATTTGCCAGAAACGCCTGCATGTGAGCTCCTCTATGCTGGCCTGTGGGCAGTATGTGCAGGTGCTCATATTTTGTTATTCATCAGTACTACCCGCCTGTTTCCATGTGAAACCCGCTGGCAGGGTGCCTGGCAGTGTGTGTTTTCTCAGAGTCCACCCACATCCCTCACAGGAGGTGTGTGCTTCTTAGTGCTCAAGTGCTTGATGGGAGGGGCGGCACATCACTTGGGAGCCACACGTACACCTAAAGAAGAGGTTACCCTAGCAGTTACTGAAGCCTGACAATGCGACACAATTGCGGGGGTAACTGACTTCTGGGGCCATCACAACAATTACCAAAATAATTTCAACCAGGCAACTGCTTCGGCGCTAGACGGTACATCCTTTGGCAGACAGTGCACAGTTTTGAATGTTTCTATAGCTATATGGCGCCATATACAGCCGCGTGGCTTCCACTTGCCGGCATCCATGCTTACCTGGGTGGTTGCACACCCACAAGTACAAATTGATTAAACTACCTCGTTGCTGAGGTGCGGCTGGTGCATTGGCATCTTTGCAGTGCTACCTGTGGCAGCTGTCAACAGCAGCAGCTGGCTGCTGCATGAGGCAGTCCCGCCGGTCAGGTGCCACACCTCAATAGTGCAGCAGCGTACTTTTTGAAGGAGAGCCAGTGCACCATCAGCCATGCACACGCGGTTATGCTACCGCCACCGTGAGCGATGCCGTACTCAATATTAAGCAGAGCAGGGTTGAAGTAACTGCACTGCCGGCCATGCACCTGGGCTCACGTTGTCGCCACCGTTGTCACACCCCTTCGGCAACTAGCAGCGCTGCGTTCACTGGTGAGGTGTAAATGACGCTGATGCCGCTGCCTCTGCCACGCGCATACCTAATGATGCTTCAGGGCAATGTGCTTTACTTCAAGTAGAGGCATACTTGCTACGAAGTACGTTGTACAAAAGGCAATTAATGTATCCCATGTGTGCAGAAAAAAACTGAGAGCCTAGTGGCGTCTGTGCGTGCAGCAGCCTGACGCCGATCAACCTGTAAGGCTTCAATGTGTGTGCATAATTAACTCAAAGCATGCCTGACTCTGTCAATTTGTACGGCGTTCATGTACGCACAAGAGAGCTCAGAGCCTTGGGCAGCATGCCTGACCCCTGTTGATACTTCGTAAGCTTCCATATGCGCGGAAGAGAGCTGGCGGACTTGGATGCGTGTGCGCAGCATGTCTCACCCCAATCGACTTTGTAAGGCTTCCATGTGCGCAGGAAAGTAGCTGGCGGACGCAGGCACGTGGCCACAGTCTGGCCCATATCAATTTTGTGAGGCTGCCATGTGCGCAGAAAAGCAGTCAAAGCATGTCGGAGCCTTATATGTTGTATATTGTATGGCTTTCATGTGCGCAGAAAAGAGCTGGCGGACGCGGAAGCGTGGGCACAGCGCGCGGACGCCGTTCGCTCAGCAGGGGGGCACGTCACAAACGCTGCCACCACGGCAGCGGCAGCGCCAAAGGCAGCAAAGCGCAAGCTTCCATCGGTGCCTTCCAGAGGCAGGGGGGCGGCTGATGCTGCGGCTGCGGCGGCAGAGGCAGAGGCGGCGGCGGGGAGGGTGGCCGCGGAAATAACGGTGCCGCAGTGGGTCGAGGCGGTGGGCGGCTACATTGAGGTGCCACGGGTGAGTTCAATGGTGCGCACGGTAGCTGTTGCTGCACTGCGACTTGAATTTGGCTGCATTGAAAGTTGAGGTTGACAGGTGGCGCACTTACAAAGCTTGAGGTGCCGAGGGCGCGCGAGGCGGCGTGTATGTGGTGGCTGCTGCAGCAGGACTTGAAGTAGACCCGGCGGTGGGTTGAAAAGCTGGGCGGCAAGATGGGCGTTTCAAGGGTGTGTCAGTCAGTGTGCACGGTGGGTACAGCTGCAGTGGCTGCAGCAGAAGTTGAAATCAGCTGCGGTGGAAAATGACGTTCTCTGCTGAGGCATCTGGGACAAGTGTGTGAGCCGGGTGGGGGCCCAATGGCGCCAAGTAGCTTAAGGCACTCAGCGTGTGTGCCCAGCTCTGAACACATTAAAGGTAGCTCAGTTTTACTTGAAAGGGCGCTTTGTGGTGTTGTGTGTACACTGTGCTGGCTACTGCCATCAGGGCATGACTGGCGTACACTTGCCCGCGCCGCAGTGTGCTGGAGCCATGTGCCACCCTGTTGCACAGTGCCCAGGCTGGCTCAGCCCTTTTGAGGCAGTGTGCATACAAGCATGCGAGTCAGGCACCTGCAATCACGCACACAGGGCAGGCGGTACTCAGCGCGCAGCAGGCACTCCTCTTGCTCGGCAGCTGCGCCATCATGCCACAACACAACTCAAACAAAAACTTCCAACAGATGCAAGAGCAGGCGCACAGGGAAATTGCACACAACCCCCTGGTGTTACACGCGAGGACTGCCTGTGCCTCGCACAAGCTCTTGACAGCATGCGCAGACAACTTGCGTGCGAGCCACGTGTGACCAGGCGCATGCAAACTGGCTCAGCGCTGAGAAGACATCAGTGCATTGCCTCTGCTGAGCGGCTGTGTGCTCCGTGCTGCTGAGCACTGCGTGCCTCCCTGTCGCCCTCAAAAGCAGGCGCACAGAAAATGTGTACAACCCTTCGTACCTCGCCGCTGAGCGCTGCATGTGTCTGCCACAGCCTCTGATAGCATCTGAACGCACCCCACAAGTGCAGCCCTTCTGCTCAGCAGCTGTGCCCGCCATGCTGCTGAGCAAGTCATCAGTGCACTGCTTCTGCTGAGCAGCTGCGCACTCCGTGGTGCTGAGCACTGCAGATCGCCATCGGCTTCTGAAAACAACGAGAGAAAAAACAGAGTAACGCACCGCGAGTTTGCATGCAATCCTCTCTTGCTGCTGAGCATTTGCAAGCGCTGAGCTAGCACCAGTACACTTCTGCTGAGCAGCTATGTCTTCCATGCGCCATGCTGCTGACCACCCCGCGCAGGTCGCCATCAGCTCCTCACAGCAGTTCTGGGAGGACTACGTGCTCAAGGGGGAGCCTGTGGTCATCACCAACTTCCAAGAAAAATTTGCACCGCAGCGCGACTGGAGCTGGGAGGGCCTTGAGGTGTGTTTACCGCTCTGGTGCTACAATGCACCAACAACTGAGTGTGAGATTGTCTCCCCCCCTCCTGTCTTCTGCTGCCGCTGAGCACTCCTGCTGCTGGGCACTGCTCCTGCTGCGTGGTGCCGCTGCTGAGCACAGTTGCTGCCGTGATCTGCTGCCACGCGCTGTTACTGCGTGCCGCTGCTGCTGCACACCACCGCTGCTGCTGCTGCACACCGCCGCTGCTGCTGCTGAGCACTGCTGCCGTTCACTGCTGCTGCTGGTGCCGCAGTCGCTGCTATGCACTGCTGCCTCTGAGCGCTGCTGCTGCCACGCCCTGCTACTGCCCAATGTTCCCACGCAGTGCCGTGAGAACTGCCCCACTGTTGCTGCTGAGCACTGCTGCCGCATGCTGCTACTGCTGAGCACTGCTGCTGCACCCCTTCTGCTGAGCGCAGGCGCGCTGTGGAGGGGACCTGGTCCACGTGTCTGTGAGCACCGGCTGCTGCTGAGCACTGCTGCCACACACTGCTGCTGCTGAGCACCTGCTACGCCGCACTTGTTGCTGAGCAAGGGAGCGTTTTGGAGGGGACCTGGTCTACGTGTCTGTGAGGACTGCTGCTGCTGAGCACTGCTGCCACGCACCGATGCTGCTGAGCACTGCTGCCGCACCCTTGCTGCTGAGCACAGGAGCGCTTTGGAGGCGACCTGGTCCACGTGTCTGTGAGCCAGACGGGGCGCTTCGATGGGCCCGAGGATGGTGCCCTATGGGGGCTGCCTGGCGAGGAGATTTTGGTGCGCCCACCTGGGTCGAGCATGCGGTTTCGGGACTTCACCGCGCTCATGCGGTCCAACGCCACCGAGACCTTCTACATAGAGTGAGTGGGTCGGCAACATATGTAACATTCATGTTGTGAATGTCATGTGTGCCATGTATGACATCGGGACAGGACTTCACTGCACTCATGCGGTCCAACGCTACCGAGACCTTCTACATGGAGTGTGTGGGTACGCACCATATTTCCCGCTGCGGTTTTCTGTGTTTTGTCATGGGTGCCATGTTTGACACGCGTGTGTAACATGGACAGCGACAGCTTGCCTGCCTACACTGCGGCCCCAGCCTGCGTCCGGTTTGACACCTGAGCGCTACGCCGCGACCTGGTTGGAGGGACGAATGCGCAGGCGCGGCTGCCCTCTCCCCCCCCCCTCCCAATTTGAGGGTAGTTTGTGCAGCAGAGCAGTTGCCCCGCCCCCCCCCTTCTCCCCCCACCCCCCTTCACTAGAACATGGGCAGAGTGATTGACATGCTGCAAGCGCTTCTTGCGGATTCGGCCGGCTGTGTCCACGTACCGCTGGCAGTGTAGATGACGCCACCTCGCTCAAGGAGCACCTGACATACTGTAGTACGTTACTCTATCCACATTCCACCACACGGTGGTCCACACCAGGTGATGCAGTCTCACTTGAAGCGCGCAGCTTCGCTGCTTTGCCAACTTCAACTGTTCAGCTTCAACTGTTCAACTTCAACTGTTTACCGGCGCTCCAGGTACCTGGCCACCCACCAGTACCTGGCTGGAGTGATGGACATGCTGCAGCTACCCGAGGCAGCCACAGAGACTGACCTAGAGCTCATCCTCACCAACCTGTGGATCAGCAGGGGCGGCACAACAGGTGCGTGCAATGTACCACAAGAGTATACTTAGAAGTACTTGATACATGAAACACGAGCCATATTTCGTTTGTTACCTACTTCTGAAGTATGCACCACAGCCTGCTTTGCGCGCCGACCACATGCGTTTTCTAGGTGTGCACGTTAAATAGTAGACCGGTAGCTACTCCTATTCTGGCGCGTGGCACCTGGCAAGGCAGACGCGCTTTCATGCAGACCTTGTCTTCAAATCATTCTAAAAGTTGACGTAATCTGTTTTGGTGCGGACCGCTCTGGCAGCATGTGTTGGAGGTGGTGCACGTGGTGCAGGGCCTGGTTTGGTTTGATAGGGCCCCTGCAACGGCGCTGTTGCAAACATGGTCCACCGCTGGCATACCACTTCACACCGCATCACACGGCTGTGTTGTGGTGCGTCAGTTGTGTGAACCTGCATGGAGATTGCACGCTGGCTCCTGGCTGCTGCAGTACCCGAACAAGCAGTCTGCATCAGCAGCTGTACGAGCGATGCTGTAGTGTCACTATGGAGGGCTGGCCACATCAGCAGTCACATGCCTTTGGCTGATGTGCGCGTGCAAGCTGCAGCAATGCCGTCTATGGGTCGAAAAGTGTACCTTGCTTGCACTGGTGTTCACACTTAAACTCAGAGTGGCACACGTGTGCATTTGCTACACAAAGTCGGTTGGCTGTGTGCTGGCTGTTGCAGTGCTCGGACATGCGGCCTGCATCAGGGCTGATCGTGACACAGCACTGCAGCACTGGTTTGGTAGGACCCCTGCAACGGCGCTGTTGCACGCTCGCCACTGGACGCAGCATCACAACTGTTTGTGTTGTGACACGTCACCTGTGTGGCCATGCATGGAGATTGGCTTGCTTTCGAATGCTACAGTTGTTCTTCAAGTACTGTTGTATACCATTGTATTATGGTACATGACATTCTTAGTGAACTACCACAAACCTCAGTAGTACATAAGAAGACGTGCTGGGGCGCAGAGGGCTGTCACAGAACGCTTGCACACATCTACTAGCAGTGTTAACTTCTAAGGAAGTTTCATGGACCACAATGATACTGTGCGGCCTTCGGTTTGTGCGCAGGCTTCGGGGTCTGTCACCACCCTCCCTTATACCGTCAAGTATTATGAGTGCACTACAATACTCCAGTGTGCACACACACCACCATGCCAAGCAGCAGCCCGTCAACTGTGGCTGGCCTGCTTCCAAAGCCGTGCGTGCATGCATGTCATGCTGCACTGGTCATTACTTGACCGCATGCGTTGTGTTTTGTTGCCATGCATGCATCGCCCCTGCTGCTGGTGCCTCCTTCCGTCACCCTCCCAATCCTCCCACCTGCAGCGGTGAGTTTTTGCCATCCACATCATACCTGCATGTGCTGCCACCCACCACCACAAACGCACTTGTGCGGCCACACCGCTGCTAGCCATCAATGCGCGCGTGTGGCTTGAAGTTGTACTGCAAGTTTGATGATGGTCAATCCAATGAGGTCCATGTGCGTGCTGGCAGCTTGAAAGCACACTCCAAGTAAGGGGCAAACTAGGCCATGGGCAGCAAGTCCAAGTTGCCATGTGTGGCCTTGCCATGCCCTCCCCCCTGCGGGGCTTCCTGTTTGTGCACCAAGCAGTACCGCATCCAGTGCTCTGTGCCCCCAGGCATGATGCCAGCGCACGTGTGCACCAGCTTGGCTTGAGCATGAGGTGCTTTCGGCTGCTGGCGGCGCCCACTGGGCTAGTGCAGCGACGCCTTCCGCTGTTAGATCCGCTGTAGTGACGTGCCATCTTTATTTACATACCCCCCCCCCCCCCCCCTCACCCTCACCCTCACCCACAACACTGAAACCACGTGCTGCCCTCCCCCTGCTGTGGTTGCTGCCTTGCTTGGCCACGCGTAGGTGCTGCACTACGACGAGTTTGAGAACCTGCTGTGCCAGCTGCGCGGCACCAAGGAGCTAACGCTGTTCCCGCCGAACGACCTGGGGCGCCTGTACTACACGGCGCGCAAGAAGGGGCAGCTGGAGTACGAGTTCCCGGGAATTTTCCGCAGGGACCGGCTCGCCGACAAGCGCGGCGTCGTGTTCAGCTCTGGTGAGTACCGTAGGTATAGGAGTATTACACCCCCCGGTTGTATCGCCGAGCATCTGCCGTCGCTTATACCCGGGGTTTATTTGGGGTGCGTGTCTTTTATTATGGTCTACCATATACTTCGAAGTACTTCGAAAAATACACCCTTGGAGTTTTCCGCAGGGACCGGCTTGCCGACAAATCCGGCGTCGTCTTCAGCTCCGGTGAGTGCAGTGCACTTGCAAGTTGCTGCGCTGTGACTTAGTGTGGTGTGCGGTTTAGTGCGGGGTCCGGAGGCCACTTATAGACCCCATGGCTGCTGTATATACTAATATACTTCTGAAGTACAAAGCGTTGTGTGTTTTAGTGCGGGTTTCGCTTTTGTGCGGGGTGCGAGCAGCTGCCACTACCACGCAGGGATCGGCTCGCCGACAAGCGCGGCGTTGTCTTCAGCTCCGGTGAGTACACTCCCCCATAAATTCGACAGGAGTGGGGCTCTCAATGCTGCCACAGAAAAAAGATGTTTACAGTAGTGCAGTAGCAGGTGCCTGGGTCAAGTGCGTCTGTGGGCCCAAACAGTGAAGGGGGTACATTACTTAGGGAGCCACTGAAGCATTGTTGAAGTAAGTACTGCCGTAGCATTCGCTGACAACACAAAACAATGGCAGGGAAAGTGAGTTCCGGAGGCGCCAAAACTATACCAAGAGTAATTGACCCGGGCAACTACTTTGGCACTAGACAGGTAGCACATTGCTAAGGCCAGGCACTTCCATGGCTGCGGGAAAACATCACGACAAGGTTTGTGGGGGGGTGCTCCAGCATGGTTACGACCTTATTACCTTCACCCTGCACGTGCTGGTCGCCGATCTTCTGACCTGCGCTCTGCTTTGCAGTGCTGCGCGAGGTCAGTAGCCGGCGCCTCCGCACCATGTGCCGGCCAGCGCCATTCACCACCCAAAGTCACCGATTGTTGCACAGCCGAGCGTGACAACCTCTGCACCTGACAACGTTTGCAGCAGGCTGACACTCATAGCGGCTACTGAGCAGTCACACAGTTGCCTATGCACACTTGCTGCTAGCACACGCAACGCACTGCTTGCGTGCGACACATCAACTCACTCCACTTCGGGCACAGGCTCCTGCTTTGCATTGCTCCTCTGCCATCAACCTTATCAGCACCCAACAGCTGCACGTGCTTCTCTGCAAAACCACGGTGCTGACACAATGACCCCCCCCCCCCCCCTCCGGCCACCCGCTGCACTACCACTCACACCTGCTCTGCTGCCGCCTGCCAGGTGTCAACCTGCTGGCGCCAGACTTCAAGAAGCACCCGCTCTTCAAGGGCCTGCGCCCGCGCCACGTGGTGCTCTCCCCAGGGGAAACCCTCTTCATGCCCGCCTACTGGTGAGTTGGCCTGGACAGCGCTGCTGTAGGCATGGGGGCAATGGCGGTGGGGTACACTTCCTGTCTACTTCAAGAAGTATATCCCTACTTGAAGTGTCTAATTTGGTGTGCGCATGACAGTATGAATAGTGTTGGCACAAGGGCACTGCACATTCGATATACTTCTGAAGCAATACATACTGAAGATGTACATGTACTGCGTACTTGTGGCAATTGCTGGTTGATTTAAATGCTGAGATGGAGCTCGGCGCTGCTGCCACTCATCAGCCTGCCATCATGCTGTGGACAGCAAGCGTGACGTGTGACACTGCGCACTGTGTTCCTGCACCAGCATTGCTGTACAGTGTACCAGACAATGGCGCCGCCGCGTTATGAATAGAAGCAGCGCTGGTGCTGGCCTAGAGAGTGCAGCCGCGGTGCCGCTCCAGCTGCACCGCAGCCCTATGAAGAAGCGGCACAGGTACCAACTGAAGCAATCACAGAAGCCCTCACAGGGCCATGACAGCAAGCTCACAGCGCCACACCACCCATTTTCTCCATCTGTCAATAACACCTCAAACGTTTGAACCAATACCAGTTTTGGCTAGCTTAGCAACCTTCGTCCCTCGTTGCCAACAAAAATGGTATCGGAATATTAACCGATCGTCCATCGACTACGCTTTTCTGCCTTGCCTTAGGCCCTGACACCCGCCTGCCTCCCTTGCCGTGCGCCCGCGCTGTGCCGTGCGCTGCCCAGGCACCACGAAGTGCGGTCCCGCGGCGACGCCGCAACCCCCCCCGGAAATGTGGCGGTAAATTTCTGGTACCAAAATATCACATACTTTGAGGAAGAGGCGCGCGTGATGGGCCTTGGCAGAGCGCCGCCGCCATCCGCACGGACTGCTGAATTGTAAGTCGTGCTGGTGGGGTGCTCAGCAGTAGCTGTGCTCAGCAGCAGCAGCAACACCAGCCAGTCGTCACTGCTCTATCAAGTTGGAGAGCATGCGGCGGCCATCAGCGTTTGCGCGAGCAGTGCTGCGCAGCAGGCGGCTGCAGGTCCAGCAGTAGCTGTGCTCAGCAGCAGGAGCACCACCAGAGCAGCACCAGCAGCAGCAGCAGCACCAGCTAGACATCACTCTTGAGCTTGCAGATGACGTGCTGGCGCAATCAGCACTTGCGTGGTCACTGATAAGTGCTGCACAGCGGGCAACTGCAGGCAGACCAGGAGCACCAGCGCACCCGCAACACCGTCGTTTGCCAGGTCGGAGAGCCACAGTTTCCACGCCGGCGCTACCCAGCGCAGGCGCCTGTTGCGGCGCCGGGGCACCTGTGCAGCTGGCGTTGGCCAATTGGCTGGAGGTGTTGCTGCTGTGTGTGTGTGTGTGTTGCTGAGCACTGTTGCACTCAGTGGATAGCAGCAGCAGCAGCAGTGGCTGTCCTGCATCACAGCAGCGGTGTAGCAAAGGCAGCTGTGCCATGTACGGCTGCGGCAGCAGGCGGACTGCATCATGGTACACACCCTGGTGACCACCAGCGTTACCTCTCTCGGCTTCAGTGGATAGTTCCGAGAGATGGCAGAGATAGAACATTGTTTGCTGGAAAACAAATTCATCCCATGGTACTGACCCATGTCATGGGGGTGAGCGTTATGCTGCTGGCAGCATGCTGCTGCTGCTGCTGCTGCTGGCTGAGTTTCCCCTGCGCTGTATACACACACCAAGGCACACAGCGAACAGCAACACTACTGAGACGCAGCACACACGATGTCAGCAACATCGTGCGGGCGGAAAAACAAGCAAGCCGGCAACGCTGTTAGAGCACTGCGGCGCCGCCAAAGCACCCAGGTGGCTCACGCTCGCATGCTTGTCCTTCGCTGCAGCGATCAGCAGGAGCGCGCCGGCAGCTCACAAAAGCTGCTGGGTCTGCTGCCCCGGCTCAGCGCTCTGCCGCTGGCAGTCTTAGCTTCGCTGCCCCCAGGCCCCTCCATCTCAGACACACCTTCCTTGGAGCACATGCGGCGCAGCTTCCCTGCTCCAACGGCAGTCTCCAAGGCCTGAGAGCCCACGAGTGGGAACTCGTCGGCGCGCGTCATCATCATCCTAGGCGATGCAGTGACGGAATGGGGGGGGGGGGGCTGTCGCTCGTGCCAGAGATGCTGTATTTGGCGCCCCGGCGCGCCCGCATCGTGGCGGTGGACGAGTTCGGTGGGGTACGGGGAGGTCACAGCTGTACGCAGCCCCTCGGTGATGTAGATTCGAGCAGGCTTGTTAGTGCTTTCTCTCACTTTCTGTGCCGTTGACAGAGAAGCGTTTTTGGGCCGCCGTTTCAAATCCTCTGGAGCTCGAAGACGGCACCCAGTGGTTCACACCACAGCGGCGGTGCGCACACGCGACGACACACACATCACTGCGGCGGGGGGGCACAGGAGCTGCGCAGGCAGGGGCACTGGACCATCGGCGCCCGCAACGGTTAATGTGAGTGCAGAGCGGAGAGCCCGTGTGCTGCCGTGGCGCCGCCGTTGCCGCCATCCCCGTCACATGGTCGTTGTCGGAACCGGTAGAGCGCGCAAGGAGATGCGAAGGGGGTTGGCGCTGTGAAGGCTTGCCGAGACGCTGCGCTTGGCGCGCGGCAGGTGCTGCAGATGGGATCCGAGCGGAAGCCCATTCACTTGCTCTTGGCAGGTGTGCCTGCTGCCGTGCTGCCTGGTTGCTGGCGGAGTGCTGGTCCCGAACCCCCTGTTGCCGCCGCGCCGCTGCTGCTCAAATTTTCACTCCCCAAGGTGGCGTGGCGCAGAGTCACGGCCAGTAGCAACGTGGTTGCGAATACACCTCGCAGCACCACCACCAGACATCTCACCAGCGTCACACACCCTTGGTGCTGCTGCCGCTGCCCTCCCCCAACAGCTGCCAGGTCCCCTTCCAAACACCCCACCGCAAACAAACGCCCGCTGCCTGGCTCGAACGGCAACATCGGAGGCGACAGGGCCAAAGCACCACATTTTCAGTCATTCATCGCAGCTGAAGCAGCAGCGGCGGGGCAGCGGAGCACCGCCCCACCACCACCGCCGCCACCACCACACCACCATGAGCTCCGCCGCGTCCAGCGTCACCTTCACAGCAGTGGCGGCAGCAGCGGTGCTCGCCATCTGCAGCCAGGACTGCCTTGCGCTCGCCGCGCGGCGATGCATAAAGGAGCTGACACTCATCAAGGCGGCTGGCATACTGCCACGGCATCCCAGCCGCGTGCGTTTCGCGGAAACCGTCGAGTACTTTGAGTTTACTCGGGAGCCGGAGGAGGCAGAACCCCCGCTGCTGCAGCGTGGGGGGGGCTGCCACCTGTGACTTCCAAGCAGCAGCAGCAGCTACCACTCGCAACACACAGCACCTTCCGTACCGCACACTCTCATTGTACAGGTTTGAATTTTTGGCGACGTTGGCAGCCGGGCCGCAGCATCACACTCCCCACGCAGCCCCGTGTGCCCCCCCCCCCCACTGCAGCAGTGCTCAGCACAGCAGCAGCGCCGCCTGTTGTTGCTGCTGAGGGGGGGGGGGGCATTCACAGTGTGGGTGCGCACGCGCGCTCGCCCGAGAGGGCACGTGCTCAGCAGCAGCAGCGTTGTTCAGCGAGCAGCAGCGGCGGCAGCAGTGCTCAGCAGCACGCAGCCACCACTGCCCACCCGCAGCGACACCACTCCACCACACCAGCCCCCACCCCAAATTGAGGGGGGGGCAACCTTTTTCCCCGCAGACTAGCAGAGCGGGCGGGGGGGGGTCCTGCAGGGGGGGGCAGGGGGCATCATCACATATTGGGCCGGATGTTTCACGGCGGCACCACCAGAGGGACGGGCGACCAAGAGGGGCCTCCCCCTTTTCGCGGAGCGGCGGTGCTCAGCAGCACACGCAGCAGCAGCAGGCGGGCGGTTCGCACTTACAGCAGCAGCGCAGCTGGAGCAGCAGCGCTTGCCGCCGGCCGGCTGCAACTTCAACTTCAGTACTGCTGAGCAGCCGCACGCGGCATGTGCGCGCCGCCTCCGCCAGGCGAGCTGGAGCGAGAGCAGACGGCACGCCGTTTGTAGTGGTTCATAGGCACCCCGGGAGGGGTGGGGGGGGGGAAAGGGGTAGGGGGTTAGGGGGTGGGGGGGGTGTAACGCCGGCTCGTGAGAGCACGCGTGTGTACATTTGGCCGTGTTGTTTGTCGCCGGGGCGTACCGTGGGGGGGTGGGCGCAGCAGCAGAGGGCAGCCGCCAGTTTTTGTGGCTGCCGCCGCTGCGAGCCGCTCCTCCCGACCCGTGCACACATGTTGCGAACCCGTTCTTTTGTTTCGTCGCGCGGGAAAACTCTCTGTACTCCAGAACTTTCCGCGCTTGTGCGGCGGCGTGCCGCGGGGGGTAGGGGCCTCCGGATGGTGGGGGGGGGGGGGGGGGGGGGGGCCCCCCCCGCAATGCGCAGAGCACCTGTGGATGCACTTGCACAACTGCATGATGGCTTGTTGGCAGGAGCAGCA
>JAULBY010027084.1:0-16752 GCA_032358315.1 Ophiocytium majus | reverse complement strand
CCTTCAGTACGTCAAGCAATCATGGGTATTGATCGTTACAACTCTAGCGACTTCGTTGATGGTCGTGGTGTTAACAATGGTCAAATCGGTAGCCTCTATGGTATCGATATCTATGTATCAAGCAACTGCCCAGTAATCGAAACTGATGCTAACAACACTGCTGGTGGTGATGTTAAAGCAGCTATCTTAGGTCACAAAGATACAATGGTTTTGGCTGAGCAATTGAGTGTTCGTTCACAGACTCAATACAAACAAGAGTATTTGTCTACTCTTTACACTGCAGATACACTCTACGGTGTTAAAGCAGTACGTCCAGAGACTGGATTTGTATTAGCTGTTAACGGTTAATCAGTAGTAATTATTCTGCCCTGTCTTCGGATGGGGCAGTTTATTAAAGAGTTCTTTAATATAGAGTTCTTTAATAAGCCAGGAGAATAAATGTCAATCTATCGTGGAGCAGGTGGTGCAGGAGACGCTGTAGCAGACTCTTCTAGTGAAGCCTTACTAATTCGTGAACTAGCTGTAGAAGTACAAGCCGATGCAGACGCTGCTGCTGCCTCTGCTACTGCTGCTGCAAACTCAGCAAGTGCTGCAGCTACTGCAGTTACTAATGCACAAACTGCAGAGACTAATGCAGAGACTGCAGAGACTAACGCTGAAACTGCAGAGACTAATGCAGAGACTGCGGCTACTGCTGCTGCAAGCTCAGCTAGTGATGCAGCGAATTCAGAAGCTAACGCATTACAATATGCAAGTGATGCTGCTGACAGCAATACAGACGCAGAGAATCATGCGGTATTAGCACAAGAGTGGGCTACAAAATTAATTACTCCTGTATCAGGAAGTGATTATAGTGCTAAATACAATGCTAACTTAGCTGCTGCTTCAGCATCTTCAGCGTCAACTTCAGCAAGTAATGCTTCATCTGCACAGACTGCTGCTGAGTCTGCAAGAGACGCTACACTAGCAGCTTACGATAGCTTTGATGACAGATACTTAGGTTCTAAGTCTTCTGAGCCTACACTAGACAATGATGGTAATGCTTTAGTTGGAGGTGCTTTATACTTTGATTCAGTAAGTCAAGGTATGAAACTATATACAGGTTCTGCATGGGTTGATGCTTACGTACCAGGTTCTACATACTTAGCTAAAGCAAGTAACCTATCTGACTTAGCTAATGCTGAAGCAGCACTAACTAACTTGACTGGATTTACATCAACAGCAACTGCTGCTGGTACTACAATCTTAACTAACACAAGTAGTTTCTATCAATTATTTACTGGCTCTACAACTCAAATTGTAAGACTACCAGTAACATCTACATTACAAACTGGATGGACATTCCATATTTGTAACAACTCTACTGGCACAGTAACAGTTCAATCTTCAGGTGCAAATACAGTTATTTCAGTTATTGCTGGAACAACTGCAATGGTTACTTGTATTGGTACAACTCTTACAACTGCAGCAGATTGGGAAGCTGGATATACAGACTTTAGTACTTTAACTGGTACTGGTGCAGTAGTTTTAGGTACAAGCCCATCATTATCAAGCCCTTCAATGTCTAGCCCATCAGCAACTGGAACGTTAAGTTTTACTGGTTCTACATCATCAGCGGCTAACTTTGCTACTTCAGTAACAACAGGTAATGTTTTAATTGCCGCTGCTCAAACAACAGGTACTTTAGGTTTTGGGGGAACAACTGGTACTGGTTTAATAAGTTTTGGTCGTTCCACAGTAAGCCAACAAACAGACATTCAAGCTGGTGCTACTGCTTCAGGTTCTACTAAAACCATTAACGTAGGTACTGGTGGTTTAACTGGTTCTACAACAACAATGGCTATTGGTTCTACTTTTGGAACTGCAGTAACAGCTAACGGAGAGTGGACATACAGCACTACTGGTTCAATTAAACTACCAGCAGGAACTACTGCACAACGTAATGGTTCTCCTGCTGCTGGTATGATTCGTTATAATTCTACTACTGGTGGATTTGAAGGATACACATCCTCTTGGGGAGCTATTGGCGGAGGCGGGCAATACTTTGGTCTTGCTACTACAAAAGCAATCGCTTATAACTCAAACACTATTGCAGAGAATGTTACAGTAACTGCAGGTAACAACGGACTCTCTGCTGGTCCAATAACCATCGATACAAGCTATGCAGTTACAGTAGAAACTAATGCTGTGTGGGTAATCGTCTAAGGATAAATAATGGCTGGTTCATTAACAATAAGCACACTTAAAGACAGTAGCGGAGTTCTTGCCACTCAAAACGGCATGACTGGTATTGCTAAAGCATGGCTTAATTACAATGGTTCTACACAAACATTAAATAGTTCTTTTAATGTTAGCTCTGTTACTAGAAACTCTACTGGCTATTACACAGTTAATTTTACAACTGCAATGCCCAATGCTAACTATGCTCAATCTTTAACAATAAGTGGTTCTTATGGTGTTGGGTGGCCCACTCCTTCTATTAACGGAAATAGTTCATCTTTAGGCGAAGTAGCACCAACAACAACAGCCTGTAGTTTTGCTTGTTGGCACAGTGGTGCAGCATATTATGACCCTAAGTATGTTAATTTTACAGTATTTAGTTCATAAGGATAACTCATGGCTGGCACACTAACAATATCAACGCTCTCCGACGGGACTAATAGTACTTCTGCAACTAATTGTATTCAAGGTGCTGGCAAAGCTTGGGTGAACTTTGATGCAAGTTCAGGTTCTTCTGCATCTATTCGTGGTTCTTTTAATGTTAGTTCTGTAACTTGGGTATCAACAGGACAATATCAAATTAATTACACAACTGCTATGCCTAATGCTAATTATGCAGTTACTGGTACTTCAGGCTATACACAAGGTGGTGCTGGTAATAGTGTTTCTTATCTATCTTTTAGGGGAAATTTATCTACTGCTATTGCAACAACTTCTGTGACTGTAATCACAAGCTATGCAAACTCATCCTTACAAGATGCTGGAACTGTTTGCGTTGCTGCTTTTAGCACTTTATAAGGAAATCAAAATGACACAAGCAATTATTTTTACTAACGACAATGGCGGTGTATCTGTTTGCATGCCTACTGGCGAACTATCCATTGAAGCTGTTAAGGAAAAAGACACTCCTGCTGATTCTATCATCGTTAATACTGCTGACCTTCCTAACCAGTACAATGACTTCTTTGATGCATGGGAGTTAGTAGCTGGTGAAGTACAAGTAAGCAAAACTAAAGCAGTGGAAATTACTAAGAAGCGTTTACGCTTAGAGCGTGAGCCTTTGTTGTCTGCTCAGGATGTTTTATTCCAGAGAGCTTTAGAGAGTGGTAGTGATACTGCTGCTATTGTTACTGAGAAGAATCGTCTTCGTAATATTACTTCTTTAGCTACTACTGATAAGACATTAGAAGAACTACGCAGCATTAAAGCTGGAGTGTAATTATGGCAGTAACAATTAATGGTTCAGGTCAAGTTCCTATACAGATTCAAACTACAACAAAAACTGATATTTTTACAACAACATCATCTTCTTATGTTGATGTCACAGGATTATCTGTAACAATTACACCTCGGTCTGCCTCTAATAAAATATTAGTAATGGTGTCATTAACTTGTGGCAACAGTACAGCTACTGTATTTATGCCTGTTAGATTACTTCGTGATTCAACAGCTATTAATATAGGAGACGCTGCTGGATCAAGAACCAGAGGAACTACTGGTGCAGGTCGTGTAAATGATGTTAGTGATACATACAGTTTAAATTCTCATTTTTTAGATTCACCAGCAACAACATCTGCAATTACATATAAAGTTCAAATTTTTGCTAATAGTGGAACAAGTTTTGTTGGTTCAAATGGACTTAATGCTGACAATGCAGCTACTGGTCGGTATCCAGCAACAATTACAGTAATGGAAATTGCATATGCTTAATTATTCACTTATTCTTTCTATCAACTATCCAACTGCTCAATGGTCATTAAATGGTGATTCTTATAGTGGTTTGACTTGGTTAGATTCTTCACCAAAGCCAACACAAACTGAATTAGATGCTTTATGGGAGTCTACACAAACCACAGTAGCTGCTAAAGCACAAGCAGTAATTGATACAAAAGCATCTGCACTAGCTAAACTAGCTGCATTAGGGTTAACTCAGGACGAAGTTAAGGCTTTGGTAGGTTAACATGACAGATTCCGTAGAGCGTATAGCTGTGTTAGAAGCTGAAGTAGAAAAGCTACAAGCCAGTCAGAAAGAGATACTTGAGTGCATCCATTCTGTTCGTGATGAGATGATGCGTTACAAAGGCTTCCTCGGTGGAGTAGCTTTCTTAGCTTCGGGTATCGGTATATTCTTAACAGTCTTCAAAGACTGGATTCTAAAACATTTCTAAAGGAGTTGACATGAAAGAAACAAAGAAACAAAAAGCTAAAGTAGGTAAGGTAATGCACGAGTACAAGGCTGGTTCTTTACACAGTGGTAAAGGCGGTCCTGTAGTTAAGTCTAAAAAGCAAGCAGTAGCTATTGCTATGTCCCAGGCAGGGATGGCTAAAAAGAAAAAGAAATGAAGAAAGATTCTAGACTAGAAAGAGCTGGTGTTTCAGGGTTCAATAAACCTAAGTCTACTCCATCCCACCCTACTAAGTCCCATGTAGTAGTGGCTAAGTCAGGTGACCAGGTTAAGACCATTAGATTCGGTCAACAGGGTGTCAAGGGTAGTCCTGATGGATCAGCTAGAAACAAAGCCTTCAAAGACCGTCATGCTAAGAACATTGCTAAAGGTAAGATGTCTGCTGCATACTGGGCTGATAAGGTAAAGTGGTAATAAATGCTTGACTTTTAAGCAAAAGTATGTTATAATATATCGATATCCAAGGACTACATGAACTATATTCAACTTGTCAATAGCGTATTACGTAGGCTGAGAGAGACTGAGGTTTCTTCTGTAGCTGATAATGCCTATTCTAAGATGATCGGTGAGTTTGTTAATGATGCTAAGCGTCAAACAGAAGATGCCTATCCTTGGAATGCTCTCTCTGATACCCTTACTGCAACAACTGCTGCAGATCTCTTTAACTATGTACTTGTTGGCTCTGGACAACGCTTCAGAGTTATTGATGTATTAAATGATACCAGCAATGCTACAGTTCTGAATGCCCCTACTAGGTGGATGGATGAGAAATTCCTACTTACTGGTACTCAAAAGGGTTCTCCTCGTTACTATAACTTTAATGGTGTAAACTCCAACGGAGATACTCAGGTAGACTTATACCCTATTCCTGATGGTGTGTACGATGTTCGCTTTAACGTAATCAAACCACAAGTACCTCTGTCTTCTGACTCTGATACCCTTTTAGTTCCTCATGAACCTGTAGTATTTAATGCCGTTGCAAGGGCTTTAGCGGAGCGTGGTGAGGACGGAGGCATAGCGTCAGGGGAGATGTATGCTCTCTATAAACAATCGCTTGGAGACGCTATAGCAATCGAAACTGGACGTTATATCGAAGAACAATCATGGGAATGGACTTAAATGTCTGAACAACTGGTTACTGGCTCGATTGCAGCCCCTGGCTTTAGTGGTTTAAATACCCAGGATAGCTCCATCCAGCTAGATAGTGGCTTTGCATTGGAGGCTAATAACTGCGTCATCGATAAGTATGGTCGTATCGGTGCTCGTAAGGGGTGGACTCCTTTAAACTCTACAGCTACGTCTCCTACTGGAGCATTTAGAACTATCTTTGAATTCGTTAAGTCTGATAATAACATAGTCTTCTCTGCTGCAAACAATAAACTATATACTGGTACTAGTACATTAACTAATATTCCAGTATTTAATACACACTTCCATACTGGTACTTATACACAGTCTGGGACTACTATTACCTGTACTATAACATCTCATGGATTTACAGTAGGAACTCAGGTATATCTGACATTCTCTTCAGGTACTGCAGTCTCTGGTGTATATACAGTAGCTACAGTAGGTGGTGGTAACTCATTTACAGTAACATCTGCTACGTCTACTACAACTAGTGGATCTATTAGTGGATGTATTGACATTCTAACTACGTATAGTATCACTGATGATAACTGGCAGATTGCTGCGATGCCTTATAATCATAGTGGTAACGAGTCTGCTCATGCTATCTTAGTACAGAAAGGTCATCCACTTCTGGTGTATCATAAGATTGGTACATCGTCTCATACTCATAGTGATGGTTATGGATTACAGAGACTAGGCGATGTATCTACTTTACCTACAGGATATTCCACTACTGACTTCACACCTAACTGTTCGTTAACAGCTTTTGGTCGCTTATGGGTAGCTAATATTACTGCTGATACACAGACAGTATACTTCTCTGACTTACAAGATCCATCTAACTGGACTACTGGTACTGCTGGATCTTTAGATATATCTACAGTAATTCCTACTGGTGATCCCATTGTAGCTCTTGCTCAGCATAACGGTTTCTTAATCATCTTCTGTCGTAGACATATTGTTATATATGCAGGTGCTTCAAATCCTGCCACTATGACACTGCAAGACGTTATCACTGGTGTTGGATGTATTGCTCGTGATACTGTACAGGCTGTATCGGGTACAGATATTCTATTCTTATCTGAGACAGGTGTTCAATCCCTGCAGCGTATCATCCAGGAGAAGTCATTACCATTCAGAGATGTATCTAAGAATGTACGTGATGATCTTATTCAGTTAGTCGCTGGTGAAACAGAAGCTAATATTAAAGCAATCTATTATCCTACTGATGCTTTCTATTTATTGTCCTTACCTAGTTCAGGATTTACTTATTGCTTTGATACCAGGGGTGTGTTACAAAATGGCGCATCTAGAGTAACAATCTGGAAACAGATTAATCCTACTGCATTCTATGTAACAGAAGATAAAGAACTATACTTAGGTCAAGCAGGATATATTGGTAAGTATAATGGATATGAAGACAACGATGCTACATACCGTATGTCTTACTTTACTAACTACTTTGACTTTGGATCTGCTACAACTAATAAGATTCTTAAGCGTATTAATGTAACTGCTATTGGTGGTTCTAATCAGCCTATCGCTATTAAGTGGGGCTATGACTATACTCGTAACTACTTCTCTCGTGGTATTGTATTGCAGCAGGTAACTGTATGGGAATACGGTACAGCAGAATATAACATAGCTACATATACTAATGGTATTGCACTAGACATTGCTAACATTCCAGCTTCAGGTTCTGGTACAGTGCTACAGTTAGGCTTTGAGTCTGACATTAACGGTACTCCTTTATCCATTCAAAAGATTGACTTCTTCCTTAAACAAGGTAAAACACTATGAGTTCATATACTAAGGCAACGAACTTTGCCACTAAAGATACACTACCTACAGGTGATGCAAACAAGATCGTTAAGGGTACAGAGATAGATAACGAATTTAATGCTATCTCAGGTGCTATTAGTTCTAAAGCAGACATTGCTTCTCCTACATTCACAGGTACTCCTGCTGCTCCTACTGCATCTGCTGGTACTAGTACTACTCAATTAGCTACTACAGCCTTTGTAACTGCTGCCTTATCTGCTGCATACCCTGTAGGTTCTATTTATATTAATGCTTCTGTGTCTACTAATCCTAATACATTATTAGGTTTTGGTACATGGACAGCATTTGGAGAAGGTAAAGTATTAGTAGGTTTAAATTCTTCTGATACATTATTTGATACATTAGAAGAAACAGGCGGTTCTAAAGATTCAATTGTTGTAAGCCATACCCATACTGCTACTGTAACAGACTCAGGACATACTCATACTCTACCTATTACTGGTCAGTCTGGACTAAGTGGAAGTACTGGAAACGATTTAACAACTGATGGTAGTGCGGTTAATTTAAGTACAAACTCAGCAACTACAGGAATTACTGTCAGCAATAGCACAGAAGGATCTAGTGGTACTAATGCTAACGTACAACCATTCATTGTTGTTAAGATGTGGAAGCGTACAGCTTGATAAAAGTACCTGTAGTCAATAGACAAGACTACACGATGTACTTAGAGTTATATGAAGGTATGTTGTGGTTTCATACAGATGTGCATAAGTGGACATCAAAAGTTAAAGTAAAGTATATAGAAGATTTAGATTTATTGCAACAATTAGTAGGAGTTCCTCTAGCAGCCTTAGTAAACATAGAAGATGTAAAGTTAGCTAAGTTTGGTAAGTCTACTGGATGGTATAAGTTAAACGAGTTAACAGTTAATGACAAGAAATATGATGTATACACTAGGAGCAAAACATGGGTAGCATAGTACAATCAGTTCTAGATCCTATCACAGGAGCTGGAGGAGTTAGAGACGCAGCAGGTACTGCAGCAGAGCAACAGAGACAAGCAGGTATTACATCTGCTAATATCTCTGGCTTCCGTCCTGTAGGAATGACTACTAGATTTGGTACATCTCAGTTTACTCGTGAGATTGATCCACGTACTGGTACTCCTTATATCTCTAGTGCAGGTTACACTGCTGCTCCTGAGTTAGCTAACCTACAGAACCAACTCTTCGGTCAGTTTGGTGGAAGCTATAATCAAGCTCAGAACATGGCAGGTCAGTATGCTCCACTGACTGGTGCTTCTCAGAGTTTGTTTAACTTAGGTCAACAGTACTTAGCTCAGTCACCTGAACAAGCTGCTCAGCAATACATGACTTCACAACAAGCAGTGCTTGCTCCTCAGCGTGAACAACAATTAGCTGGTATTCGTAATCAGTTATTTCAGACAGGTCGTTCTGGTTTAGCCACAGGTGGTACTGAAGCAGGTGGTCGTCAAGCTACTAACCCAGAGATGGCTGCATACTATAATGCAGTGGCTCAGCAAGACGCTCAGTTAGCTGCTAATGCTCAGCAAGCTGGTCAACAACGTACTCAGTTTGGTGCTTCTTTATTTGGTACTGGTGCTGGTTTATTAGGTACTCAAGTACAAGGTCAAGCAGGTGCATACTCTCCACTACAAACTCAGTTAGGTCTATCAGGTCAAGTAGAACAAATGTCTCAGATGCCTTACCAGTTAGGTGTACAACTAGGTACTGCTCAACAACCTGGTCAAACTGCAGGTGCTCAAGGTATGTTGTCTGGTGCTATGCAAGGTGCTAATACTCAATATCAAGGTAATCTACAAGCTGCTCAGATGAACAACCAGTTCTTATCTTCATTGATTGGTTCTGCTTCAGGTGCTGCTGCTGGTGGAGGCGGTGGAGGATCTGCAGCAAGTCCTATATTCGGAGGTAATGCTGGAAGTGGATGGGGTGGATTCCAAAACTGGATGACTCGTGGACAGAATCAATCTTCTCCAGACTTCGTTGGACCAATATACTAAGGAATTATTATGGGACAGAATGTAAACTATCTATTAGGTAATCAATCTCAGTTAATGGGTGCTGATCCTGAGACATATCGTCAACAACTTATTCAACAAGAACAAGCTCGTATCCAGGCTATGCCAGCACAGAATCAATTAGGTGCTCAACTTGGTACATTGTTTGGTCGTGGTATATCTAACGTAGCTAATGATCGTGGCTTCTTTGAAGTAACTAATCCTGTACTACAGAAGCTACAGAAGATTCAAGGTGTATACGATTCTGCTATGCAACAAGCAGATCCTAATGATCCTATGTCTTTCTACACTACATTACAAAAGCAGTTTGCTGATGCTGGTCTAGGTCAACAAGCTTTAATGGCTTCTGCTGAAGCTAAGAAGTTTGAAGAATTAGGTCTTAAGACTGAAGCTGCTAAGACTGCTCTATATAAATCTAATCCTGCATTGCTTGATACACAGATTGAGAAAGCTCGTAATGCTGGTGATGACAAGCTTGCTAATCAACTGGCTCAACAACGTGGTCAAATTCAAGTACAAGTTGATCTTGATCGTGCTAAAGAAGTTGCAGACATTAACTACAAGAACGCAGCTACTCAAGCACAGAAAGCACAAGCAAGTAAGTTGTCTCAAGATATTGAGTCTGGTAAGTTTGACTGGAAGGTCATCAATGATATCACTGGTGCTCCTACTCACATGGCTAAGATCAATAAGAAGACTGGTGAAACTACATATGAGCCTATTGCTTTGCCTGGTGCTCCAGCAGTTCCAGGTACTCCTACTGCTCCAGCTAAGGGAGAGAAGGTAGACCCCTCATCTTTTGATAGACGTGTAAATCCTCCTCCAGTACCTACAGCAAGTGCTAATCCATCTGCTCCTGCTATGCCTACTGCATGGAATGATACAACTAAGACTTACACCTTAGCTCAAGATCCAGCAATACAAGAGATTAAACAAGTAGCTGCTCAGAATGCTGATAGACTGGCTACAGATACACAATTTAGAGAAGCTATTACAAGAGCACAGAATGACCGTATCGCACAGATTAAGCAGCAATACGGCAACATGATCAACATTCAATACTAAGGCTACGATGGCTGTTTATGACGTAATCGGTGCTCGTAAAGCAGGACTATCTTATCAAGATATAGCTGACTACTTATCACAAGGTACTGAGTATGATATTCAAGCTGCTCGTAAAGCTGGACTAGCAGACAAAGATATCATATCCTATCTTAATAAGTCTAATGCATCTGCTTTAGATACATTCACTACTGCAGCTAAGCAAGCTGTTGGATCAGAGATTACTGGTGCTGCTCAGTTACTGGGTCAAGAGCTTACTCCTGAGCAAACTGCTGCTGAGTCTCAGGTTCGTCAGATGACTGCAGAGAATCCAGTAGCTGGTATTGCTGGTTCTATTGTTGGTGGTCTAGTAAACCCTTCATCTCTTATCCCTGGTTCTTTATTGTTTAAAGGTGCTAAAGGTTTAGTAGCTGGAGGTGCTGCTGCTGGAACTGCTGCAGGTGCTCTGAATCCTATCTACGCAGAGGAAGACTTAGGTCGTGTTACTTCTGCTCTTGCTGGTGCTGGATTAGGTACTGTCTTAGGAGGTGCTGCAGGACTATTAGCACGTCGTGGTGGTGGTCAAATAGCTGAAGAAGTAGGCGCAGCTATCTCTCGTAACACTACTGAAACTACTGCTCCTATTGTTGCTAAGGCTGCTGAGCAAGCTGGTATTGCACCAGAGGCTGTAGTTCCTACTAAGTCATTACAAGATTCTATTGTTCCCTGGATTCAATCTATTGAAGATGCAGAGGTACGTACACAAGCTGGTCTTGATATTGCTAATGGCGACTATCGTACATTCTTTACTGAGTCTCCATTTCGTATGGCTGAGTCACCTGACTTCAGACTAACTAATGCATTCTCTGCAGACAATCCGTTTCGTGAACAGAACTTCAATGCTTATCTTAAAGCTGGATACAAGGTAGAAGATCCAGAGAAACTATTGTCTCGTATTGCAGAAGCTAACAAAGCTGGTATCACTGCAGAGCTAGACACAACTCCAATCAATATCCCTGCAGATTCTGCTGTCAACTTCTTATTGAATCGTAAGGTCCAAGAGATTGGTGGTCGTGATCTCATGGGTGCTTATCTTCCTGAGCTACAGCGTGGAGTAGACATGATCAACTCTATCGATGAGTTGTTTATGAATGGTCGTGCTGCTGGTATGACTGACAACGAGATTGCTGCAGTATTTAAAAAGGACTTCGATGAAGTTAAACCAATCCTCTTCTCTGCAATCGGAAACGTATCCAACATTGGTAGAGCTTTACAAGCTGCTAAGATGCAGAAGAGAGTGCTTGGCTCTACTGAAGAGATTATCAAATCGCTTGGACGAAACAACGGACAAGAACTAAATGATATCCTTGCTCTTAAGGATGCAGTATCTTTAATTAAGAACAGCCCTGGCACTAGCTTCGAGAAGAACAAAGCAATTGCTGACTTAGTTAAGACTACAGTTAAAGAACCTAATTGGAAAGATAAGTTTGGTGAGTATGTAGTTAACTCCTACATCTCTGGTCTTGCTACTCCTTTAGTCAACGCTGCATCTGGTGTTGCTAAGCTAGGACTACTAAGTGCAGAGCGTATCTTGCAAGCAGCTAATCCATTCAGTAAGGTTAAGCTTGGTGAAGTTATCCCTGCATTCAGAGGTATGATGGATGGTATGCTTGAAGGTGCTTACTTCGCTAAGGAAGGCTTCTTACGTGGTAGTCCTCTTGATGCTGCCATGCCTGAGATTAAAGGTGCTATTGGTCTACAGACTGGTGCGTCTAAAGCTGAGAAAGTATTAGGTCAGATTGTTCGTACACCTGGTAGGGTTGGTGTAGGTACTGACGAGTTCTTCAAGGCTATCTTCCGTAAGATGGAATACAATGCACAAGCATATCGCTTAGCTTCTTCAGGTAAGTATGGAGATCCAGAGACTGTATACAATGCACTGCGTAATGTAAATACTAAGGCTGCAGACTGGAGAGATCAAGTACTGAAGATGCCTAATGTCGCTGCATTGCCTGATGCTACACGTGCTAAGTTTATTCAAGACGTACAAGACTTTGCTAAGTCTGCTACATTCCAACAGGACCTAGGTAAGTTTGGACGTAACGTGTTACGATTCAGAGCACAACATCCAGAGATGGCATGGGTAGTTCCATTCGTTAAGACTCCTATCAACATCATGAAGGATGCTCTGTCTTATACTCCACTTGGTATCTTCTCTAAGAACACACCTGCTGATGTCAAGGTAGCTCGTACTGCTATTGGTACTAGTATTGCTGTTGGTATGTCTCAGTTAGTAGGATCTAATCAGATCACTGGTAGCTATCCTAAAGATGCAGACAAGCGTAATGCTATGATTGCTGCAGGTATCCCTGAGTACAGCATGAGAATTGGTGATACATGGTATTCCTATGCTCGTGTTGAGCCTTTAGCTACTGTTATGGGATCTACTGTAGATGGTATCAATGCAGTCAAGAACTACTACGATAAAAATCCTAATGATCGTAAGATTAAAGACTTAACTCTAGACGTTGTTGGTGGTATCACTAAGAACATTGCATCAAAGACATTCTTAGAAGGTATCTCTGGTGTACTCCAGGCTATCCATGATCCAGAGCGTTACGGTGGTAGCTTTGTAAATAGCTTTGCTGGTCTTATTGTGCCTTCATTCATTGCTGCTCCTGCACGTGCTAACGATCCTAACATGCGTGTAGTGACTGGCTTTGGTGAAGCAGTACAGAATCGCTTACCTAATGTAGGTCAAGAGTTTGCTAGAGAAAACCTACCTGCTCAATCTATGTTATATGGTGGTGCTCGTCCTAATCCTTCTTATGGTCTTGCTGCATTTACTGGTATTCAGACAGCTCCTGCTGAGCAGAACGCAGTACAGCAAGAAGCAGCTCGTGTTAAGTTAGATTATAATCTACCAGGTAAAAGTCTTAAAGGTGTAGAGTTACAAGGCGAAGATCAAGCCAGGTATCAGGCATTGTCTAGTCAGTGGTCTGACACTATGTTAGCTGCTATGATTCAGTCTCCTGTTTATCAGTCTGCTTCTGATTCTATGAAGAAAGTATTACTAGAGAAGGGAATGCAGAAGGCTAGATCAGCAGCTACTAAGATCCTCTTCAGTGAGAAGATTCAAGATCCTGAATTCAGATCAGAATACATCAGAGCTAAGCTTAAGAAAAAAGGTATAGAAGAGTAATGACATATGGCAGATCCCTACGGAATAAACGAAGGAGTAAAGACACTCACTGGTAGTCTTGATGCCAGTAGAGAGAGTGCTAAATCACTTAGTAAACAAGTTGAAGCTATACAGAAAGATGCAGTAGACGTAGCTCAACAACAAGCCAGAGCAAGAAAGACTGCTCAACGAGAAGCAGAGTTTAAAAAGCAACAAGCAATATTCAAAGCATTAGATGAATATAAGCGTCGTAAGTTACTTACTGATAATGAAGTTCAATTAAAGAAACAATTCATTAAGCAGTATGGTACTAAAGAATGGGAGTCTGTGTTGAAGATTAAGAATGAATTAGAAGCATTAGAGAAACTCAATCTTGAAGAGTACCAGCATGACTTAAAAGCAGTAAGAAGAGTACAGTTTTGGTGTTTTTTTGTAGCTGCGTTTATTGCGTGGTATTTAACTTGGGGTATTAAATAATGTTAACATTGATTTCAACTGCACTGTCCTTCCTAATGGGTGGTTTACCTAAACTGATGGACTTCTTTCAGGATAAAGCTGATAAGTCACATGAGCTAGAGATGGCTCGTATGCAGACTGAGAGAGAACTACAGATGCTGGAGCGTGGCTATGCTGCACAAGCTAGGGTAGAAGAGATTAGAACAGAGCAAGTACAGATGCAGACACAGGCTCAGGAACGCTCTGCAATGTACGCTCATGACATCGCTATAGGTCAGGGTGCTTCTCAGTGGGTAATCAACCTCAGAGCCTCTGTAAGACCTGCTGTAACCTATCTGTTTGTATTCCTACTTATCGTAGTAGACATTGCTTCTATTGCCTGGGCATGGTCCACTGGCTCAGCTTTTGCTGAAGCTATTCCTTTAGTGTTTGACACAGATGAGATGCAGATCCTTGCTTCTATTATTGCTTTCTGGTTTGGCACTCAGGCTTTCTCTAAGAAATGAAAGTAAGTGACAAGGCTCTCGAAGTTATCCGTCATCATGAAGGTGTTAGGACTAAGCCTTATCAATGTCCTGCTCTTTTGTGGACTATCGGTGTTGGTCATGTTATTGACCCAAACCATGCAAAGATACCACTAGCAGAGCGTAAAGCGTTACCTATCCCTGATGGATGGAATAGGACAATAACGATGGGAGAAGTAGATGATATTCTTAAACGAGATCTTACAAACTTTGAGCGTGGTGTCGAGCGATACTGTCCTGTTACTCTTACACAAGGGCAGTTCGATGCTCTTGTCAGCTTTAGCTTTAATGTGGGTCTTGGAACACTACAGCGATCAACCCTCCGTCAGAAGGTTCTTCGTGGAGATATGGATGGAGCTGCGGAAGAGTTTCTCAAGTACACGATAGGTGGTGGGAAGGTGTTGAAAGGACTTGTCAACCGTCGTAACGATGAACAAGCCCTATTCAAATCTTAAACCTCGAACTCTGTATCACCTTTAGGGAATGATCCCATCAAGCGTAGAATTCCTAAGTCAAGGACTAAATGGTTAGCGTCTTCATACTCGTTAACCCACTCACATCCAATCATAAACCCTGTAATAAAATGTAGTTCTAGTAACATATCTTTTCCTTATTAGATTTCACAACCACCTGCAGTACAGCTCAACATCTGAGCACCTTCGACATTATCGTCATACTCCTTGAAGTTCTCCCAGTTTACTGTCTCTGGCACTAGCAACTTCAATCGGTTGTAAGTCTCTTCATCACACTCTTCATAAGGTGCTTGCTTGTATGTTCCACCATCCATCGGTAGGAATGATACACCAGTTACCTCATCGAAGTGCTTGAATGTCCAAGCCCCTACTTCCATCCACTCCTTCTCTAATACAGAGATAGTTACTGAAGGCTTATGCTCACAGTAATGACGCTGGAAAATCAACCACAACTTCAAGTGTTGTACTGCTGTTAAGTCTTCACGTAACAAACCACCTTCTGCTACTGCTACAGGGAAACTAAATACTGTAGTAGACTCAGGCTTCATCACACAAGGCTCTGCTACAAACCCAGCTTGAATCATAAACTGTGTAAGAGGGTCTTTGTTATCAGCTCGAACACGACGAATATAGTACTTACTATGTTGAGGATGAATACCGCTTGCAGTCGAACACAACTGTGATACTGTTCCTTCAGGCTTAACTGCTGTAACAGCGACTGACTGATTAATACCGATAGCAGAAGCATAGAAAGCGTTAGTGCTAACAGCAAGGTCACGTAATGCCTCCAATCGAGCAGGTAATCCTTCATCATCAGGATTGTTCAACAAAGTGTTGTCGCAAATACCAGTCATTGACACACCTAACAACGCTTCTTCTTCAGTGTTCTTCTGCCAAATCTTACGCAAATAAGGGAAGTCTGTCAACGAAGCCTGGAAAGTCCCAAGTATCGTAGCAAGACGAATCTTATTGCTAATGCTATCGATAGTATCATCAGAGCGAATGATGCAAGAAGACAGATTACAGAATTGGTAAGGACGTAGAATGATTTCTGAACATGGGTTTGTTCCAAACTCATAAGTCGCATCACGTCGTCCATTCTTAGCAGCTTGCACCTGAGAAGCTTCACGATTGAAGATACCACGCTCTCCTGAATGTGACTCATAAATAGAACTCCACTCTCTCATGAACTGTCCAATAGATGGAGTCTCTAAATACGAAGCTGAGTTATTAGCTAACGCACGTTGAGCTTGCCCATCCCACCAATTACCTGCCTTAGCATGAGCCATCTTATCATCTGATAAGTCTGACAAACTAATCATTGCACTCCGTCTGACTCCACCCACAACAACAACTTCCCCGATTTTGCAGAGAATATCATGACACTCAAGGGAAGAGAGACGACGACCTGCTGCTCCTTTAAACTTGGTGACACAAAACTTATAAAGTTCTTCCAAAGGTCCTGGTCCAGAGGCTCGTCCTCCAAAGGTCTTAAGTCTAGCTCCTGCTGGGCGAACTCGTGATACGTCGAACTTTGGAATCTCGCCAGCGTAGAGAAGAGCCAAGAGTTGTCGAAGTGATTTAGCCCATCCTTCTTTAGAATCCGACACAACAATAGAAGTCTTACTATCAAACAACTGCTCTGGCACTTCAGGTAATTTCTTAACATACTGTTGCTCCACAGAGAATCCAACACCAGT
>JAULBY010027073.1:0-16754 GCA_032358315.1 Ophiocytium majus | reverse complement strand
GGGGAGGGGGGGGCTTGCCTGTTTCCGTTTGCTATGCCTGCGCGGGCAGACGGCCTGCGCCTTGTCCACCCACTCTTGCACCTGCGGCGGCACACCGACAAACACCACAGCACGCAGCACGCACATTTCACGTGGGCCGTTGTTTTGCAGTAGCAGTACCGGCACTTCTTCTGCTAATGCACTCCTGCTGTTGCACCCACCACTCTCTGCAACACAGCACATCGCGGAGCCAGCAGCCCTGGGTGCCGGGCACCCGCTTTCGCAGGAGCCATGTTCAGAAAAACGGTGCACACGGGTCTGCTGCGGTGCCGCACCGAGAGTAGTGCGCGGTGCCCCGTCTGTGGGCAGCCATGCCAACCTCCCGCAGCGAATGGCGTGGCAAAAAAAGGGGCGCTGTTTTACGCCAAAGCACGTGTGGGGGCTGTCTGGTGCTATTCACCAGGTGGACAAACCACCCCAAAGGCTTCGGCATGGCATGTTGCCCCAGCCACGGCAGTATCTGGGCTTGGCAGCCTTTTCGGTTTCTTTCACAGGCGCACAACACACTGTGGTGTTCACACGGTCACAGGCTTGGTGGTTGTGGCGGGGCACCAGCTGGCGCAGCAGCCGCAGCCGCACGGGAGGGTGGCGCAGTGCGTGTGTGAGGGGGCGGGGGCACGGGGGGGAGGAGCTTACCCGCAAGATGTACGCACGCAGGTCTTTAACCTCCTTGAGGCTCTTGCCTGTGGTTGTGCACAACACGGCACGGCAGCGCGCGCACGCACACACATACACAAGAGGTGTCAGCAAGCGCGCGCAGGTCCGACAGTGCCATAAGCCCGTCAGAGCGCAAGCGCATGTGTGTGTGCACCAGAGGTGGCGTTGAAGACACGCCCGCGAGCATGCTGCGCAGCCGTCAGTGGCATGGCCAACACCGTGGACGGCTGAGGTGCGGGGTGGCGTGGCAGCAGGGCCCAGGGCAGCTGCCAGGACACAGCGCTTGTGTCCCCCACAACTGTTCGTTGTTTAGGCGTTGATGCCAGCATTGCAATAGGGTTACTGCAAAGCGTGGGTGACGGCTGCGCTGGTATCCCCGGTTATGCACTGTATGGGGCCACACACAGTTGTACTCTGAATCATCCCTAGCCCTCAAGGACACTGACCGGCGCGTGTAGGTGTGGGCGCTGTCTGGTGCTTTTCACCTGGCGGACAAATCACCCCACAGGCTTCGGCCTGGCATTATGCCCCAGCCACGGCAGTGTCTGGGCTTAGCAGCCTTTCAGGTTTCTTTCACAGCCTATTGATGGGCGTGATGCATGACCTGGGTTTCTCGCGCGCCCCACAAGCGCGCATCAGTCAACTACTTCAAGTACAAGGCACTCGATACAACTACTTCAAGTACCGCACGCGCACCCGCGGTGAGCTTGTCCGCCGAGTGCAGCACGATCTGGACCTCCGACATGGACAGCTTGGGGGTGTTGGCCGAAGGCGCCTGCAGAGGAACGCGGGGGCGCGCAGGAAGATTCATGGCCGAGTCAACGGTGCGCAGTTGCAAGATGTAACAAGAAATATTACAGCAAATCTGATAGCTGGGGGGTCTTGGCTGGAGGCGCCTGCAGGGGAGCGGGCGGCGCGCGAAGAGCGTCATGGTCGCATTGTCAACGGAGCCAGTCGCACGGGATCATGGCACCGCGAGGGGCTAGGTGTTTGAGCCGGTTGCTGGCATTGTCAACGGGGCGCAGTTGCACGGGGTATCATGGCACCGCGAAGGGCTAGGTGGCAAGCTGGCTGCCAGCAACCAGTGAGTCTACATGGGCACCTCGGTGTGACCGGCTGGGTGCAGGCTTCCACGTGTACCTGGACCCGTAGTGCACCTCCACAAGTGCATACGTTTTTTTTTTGTGCACTTGGGGGCGTGCAAGAGCCCATGTTTTGCATGCCAGCACGCCCACTGGTGGCCATGGCACATGCGCGGTAGTATAAACAAAGTATACCGCTCAAAACGTTGGTCCAGTGCGCCTGCTGCAGCGGACGGAGTTGCAACAACCGACCGTGTGTTTTTGCGCAAGTGCGCGCGCAGCCAGGCTCTACATCAACAAGCCACCAAACTACTTCACTTCATTCCTTCCACAACAGAGTGACTGCCGCTTGCCGCCACTCACCAGCTTGGCACCCTCAGCGGGCGCAGCAGGCTCGGCTGGCGGGTCCACGTCCATGGCGTCGCTGCTGCCGCCGCCAGCGTCTTGTGGTGCCTCCTCAGGCTCCAGCACACCGCATGCCTTGAGCACCCCCTCGTTCTGCACATGTGCAAGTTGCAGCGCAGCACCACTGAGCAAAATCAGAGCCGGCGCACTGCGTGCGGTAGGGACTCCAGACGGTGGCCTATCCTACGGCGGGCCAGCCTGCCCACTCGATACACCCCGCTCGCCTCTCAACCTGGCTCCGGTTGTGGTGCGCTCCGGTGTGGCAGTGACAAGCTGGCTGGGGAGCGGTCACTCTCACTGCAAACTGGCCTGACACAGCCGCAGCAGCGGAAACATTATCTGTTTTCGTCCTGCACCAAGTTTGGGGTTGCAGCGGCGCCAAACAAAACCAGGCCCGCCGAAGTGCTGGGGGCACATGCTATCGGAGTGGACTGTGGAGTAGCCTGCAGCATCGGCGGGCGAAATTGGCGGCACGTCAAGAAGTTGAAGTCCTACGAGGCGAAGTGCGGAAGTTGAAGTCTAGGTATGTTTCAAGTGTGGGGCACCGCATGTGATTGTACCTAACCAACATGTGTGACAGACTGCGGTTACAAAAGACACGCGGAAACACAGTCAGCCCAGCGGTTCGCCCACCACCTCGCGGGCCACCCCATGGTCAACAAAGCCGTGCGTGCCGCTGCGGCGGCAGCGACGCACGCCGGGTGCCTGAGAGACCGCAGTTCCCTCTGTGTGCTGCTGAGCACCGCACCTGCTCCACCCACGCATTCATCTCCGCGAGCGCCTCCGCCAGCGTGTTGGACTCGGGCTGCAGGTCGACCTTCGTGTCGCGTCCCTCCTGCATCAGTGCAGCCAGGCTGTGGTGGCCCACGGGCGCAGCAGCGGCAGCGGCAGCGGTGGCAATAGCAGAAGTGGTGGTGGCAGCAGTGGTGGCGGCGGCAGCAGCGGCGGCGGCAGCGGCGTTCTTCAGACCTCCCATGCTGTTTCCATGGACGCCTCCCATATAATAAACGCGAGCAATACTGCGCAATGCCCAAGGATGTGAATTCATGTACATGAATTATGTGCATGTACATGTCAGTGCACACCCTCATACGGCGCGGGTGACCACCCAGTTTCCACGCAGTTTCCACAGGCGCCCCTTCCATGATGATAAACTAGCAACACCAGTTGCGCACTACTCAAGGAGATGAACTCATGTCCATGAATTCATGTACATGTCAGCGCGGCGTCGCGCACTCACGCGGAGCGGGTGACCACGCGGCCGGCGGACATGTCGGCGACGGCGGCCTGCGCGCGTGTGCGCCAGTCCCCTGCCCGCAGCAGCAGGGACGTCAGTTCATCGTCGTTGAGTGCGCGGGCATACACCCTGCGGGGGGCACGGCGGCGGCGGCGGCGGCGGCAGTGGGTACATGCGGTGATGGGTCAGGGCTTATGGCATGTGTTTGTAGAAGAAGGCATTTGCAGAATTGCCCATCTGCAGCAAGGTATGTTAGGAGATGCGATACATGGCGTCCACGGCGCGTACATGCGTTTTGTACAAACGCGATCACGTGCCGTAGCGTGCATGCCGGTACATTGTACAGAGCGCCATGAAACATGTACTACGCTGCGCCACATCAGTAGGCATAGGCAACCGGTGCAAACAGCAGCATTGGGCCACAGCGCGCTGCTCGCTTAACCACTTGCACACAAGGCTCGGAGGGGTGCAGGGCACAGGGAGACAGTGCACAGACGCCAGGAGGCACCACTCACTTGGACTCCCGTGCTGCTTCTGGCAGGCCGTCACGCAGCGTCATGCCCTCCTCCAGCAGCGCCTGCAGGGTGCGCATGGTGGCCAACGGCTGGCCGCGCAGCGCCTGCATGCAAGCAAATTTTAACCAAAACACGGGGGCTAAGGATCTTGAAGAAATCAAACAGCTAGGCCATCTGTGGGAAAATGTGAGGAGCCCCATTTTATCAGTTCAGCAGAGCGGCGGGATGGGACAAAAAAACGGGGGGTTAGGCTTGCAAAGGGATCAAATTTGAACTTCGATTTTACATCAAAGCATGTCCATGTGTGAAAATGGAGGGGCGCATGTCGCCAGTCAGAGCAGCGGGGTGTCGCGGGGCCGGCCACGGGCAGTGTCGCAGCAGTGTGTGGCTGTGGAAAGGAGCGGAGGCGTGCAGTGAGCTATGCTGTTGTACTATGGTGCGAGCCAGCCTGTCTCGTGTGTGCAGATGGTGCACCAGCAAGGCGTGTATCATGAACTTGTAAACCTGATGGCCGTTCTCAAACCCGAACACATAACGACCCGTTGCAAACCATTCTACGGAATTACTTCTGAAGTAGTTGTGTTGGTGGGCGCGGCAGAGCGCATCGCATGCAGGGCCACGCACCTGGTCCACCTTGATGCGCCACTGGCGAGCCTTGAGGCCCCCCATGAGCACCTGTGGCGGTCGCAAACGCACAGTAGCAGCACGTGTGTGCAGAGTCAGCACAGATGGGTGCACCGCAATGCGTCTGCAGTGCGCTGAGCACTGCCCGCCAGCCAATGACAGCATGGCACTGCAACACCCGTAGGACACACTATACATGTACACAAAGACACGCACTTCTATGGTAGTATGGGCACGTGGGATTGTGGCTGACCCCCCCCGACAGCTAGCACACAGCTGCACGGACGGGAAAGCACACTCCCTCCCCCCCCCCCACTATTGGAAGGAGGGCACCTGAGAGAGCCACTATGGCGCACACAGGTGGCGGGTGATGCACACACGGTGTGCGTCGGGGGTGCACCCTCTCACCTGCTGTTCTTCCATCTCCACGGGAATGCCCTGGGTGAGGCCAGCAGACACACAGCAGGCGGCGGAAAAACGTGTGACAAAAATTCAGAGTTCTGCAACCCTATGCTCAGCAGCTGAAAAGGGTGTGGGTTGGCGCAGCGTGCGCAGTCGGTGCGGCTGCGGCGCTTGGCGGTGGAAATCGCACACACTCTCCGGATGAAAAGTGCAGAGCTCCGCAACGACCCCAGGTACATGCACCTACAATGTGGCCATTGGGGCGTGCGCACAGTGCGCATACACCCAGTACATGTACTTCATACAAACGGTATACCATATACCCTAGAAGTACTACAGCAGTACTTCAGAACATGCTTCGAAGTATACTTCAGAAGTACATGAACTGAAGGCCAGCAGACACACAGCAGTCGGCGGGGAAAACGCGCACACAAAACATGTGACAAAAATTCAGAGTTTTGCAACCCTATCCATGTGCCTCTGGGTGCACAGGCCAGAGTTTGGTGGCGCCACTCGGCACCCTTTCTGATCAAACAGGCTGTGGACGTGAGCCCCACTCAGCAGAAAATTCTGGCAGTTTCGCTTACAGCGCAGCTGCCGAGCAGCTGACAAGGGTGTGGGTTGGTGCGTACGAGTCCCCGACACCTTCCTTCACTCACATCTGCCTCCTTGAGCAGGTCCGTGAGGGACAGCGCGGTAGCGTCGCCACCATCCTCCGGCACCTCCCGCACGCACCACATGTGTAAATATCTTATAGACGAAAAGACAACTACGCTATAAATTCACGCATGATTACGCTATAAATTCACGCATGATTACTTACGACTAGAAGTATGCGGTACTCACATCCGCCTCCTTAAGCAGGTCCGTGAGCGACAGCGCGGTGGCACTGCCGCCGTCCTCGGCATATCCCTGACACGCGACATGTATGTATCTATAAAGTTGTTATAGAATGGAAATACAAATACGCCGAAATTTACGCATCTATTTTACTAGTGCACAATAGTGGGACTTCTGTATGAAGTGTATATGAGTCCCCGATAAATGTGGTACTCACATCCGCCTCCTTTAGCAGGTCCGTGAGCGACAGCGCGGTGGCACCGCCGCCGTCCTCCAGCATTTCCCGCACACGCGACATTTGTGGAGGTCATAAACGCAAACATAAAGATGAGTATGCCGCAATTTACATATGCGTGTACCAAACTTATATGAGTCCCCAATACATGCGGTACTCACATCCGCCTCCTTCAGCAGGTCCGTGAGCGAGAGCGCGGTGGCGTCGCCGCCGTCCTCCAGCACCTCCCGCACGCGCGACATCCACCCCTCGGCACTCTCCACCAGCCCATTCACGTGCCCCAGTTCCTTCACCTCCAGCAGCACGCCCGTGCCCTGCAATTGGCCGGCAAAAGGCGGCGCAGGCACGTGATTGGTCAGCAAACGCACAGGCTACACTGGGGCCATGGGGGGCGGTGCCGCTGCAGCAGCACTGGTGGCCGAGAGTGACTGGGTGGCGAGAGGCGGCGCAGACGCGTGATTGGTCACCGCAATCACACACTAAACTTGGGCCATGCCACTGCAGCAGCACTATTGGCCGAGAGTGGTTGGCAGGCGGAAGGCGGGCAGGCGCGCGATTGGTCCACAAACTCACAGGCTAGCTGGGCGTCATGCGCACTGGTGCCCCTGCAGCACCACTCTTTGCAGAGAGATGTCCCATGCGGTTATGTAATTGGTCGGCACACTTCCTGGCTGGAGCAGCGCAGCGGAGCATGCGTTGCGTGCGCCTGGTGCGGCAAGCCCCAAGTGCGTGTGATGCCGCTGCCACATCTGCGAGCCGCGGCCGCTTAGCCGTGCTGCCCCTTCAAAGCCGGGTGGCGAATTTGGTTCTGTTTAGGGGTTCTAATTAGACACAAACTTTAGGATGATCCAGATTCAGGGGTTCTCATTCAGTACTACTAGCATCAAATGTAGGAAAATGTCAAGCGTGATGTCCTGCCTCTGCATGGGAGGGTAGGGCGGCGTTGCTCAGCGCGCACACACCTGTTTCTCTCCCAGCAGCGTCTTCACCTCTGCCAGGTCCATTTTCTCCGTTACCTCTTCGTTACGCCTGCGTGTGAGCAACGCACAGGCACCAGTCAGCATCAGCACCAGCACCAGCGGCACTACTTCCGCATACCAGGCTCAGAGCTAAGGTAGTCACAGGTGCAGCGCTGCTGAGCAGATGCGGCCACAGGTACAGTGAAGCGCACCAAAGCGCACCCAAGCAGCATGACCGGCGGCACACACAGGCAGCACGCCCGTGAACACAATGTCACCACCTGTTGTGTGCACACGTTTTGCGCTGGCCGCCCAACCAGCGAAATTATGCAGGTGTTCGCAGCTGTTCACACTGCCCTGCCCCATGGTGCATGGGTCAGAAGCATGCACAATATGGCAGGCGAGGCGCGTGCCACCACACCCCCGTGTGCACACACCAGCATATGGCCGCTGAGACATGTCGTGACGCCGCCGTGGCATTGATGCTGGCAGCGATTTCTACAAAGTACTTCACGAAAAATGATGCAGCAGTGCCTGGGCGCGCTGCACATGGCGGTGGTGGCGGCAGCGTTGGATGGGGCTGCAAGCGGTGCCGACATGAGCACAACAGCCACACACACGCGTGTGCACACACCAGCATATGGCCGCTGGGACATGCCGTAACGCCGCCATGACACTGGCAGCTACTTCTACAAAGTACTAGTAACACGATGCAGCAGCACCTGGGCGCGCTGCACATGGCGGTGGTGGCGGCGGCGTTGGACGGCGCTGCAACCCCTTCCGACATGAGCACCACAACGCGGTCAGCGCGGATACACCGGATCCAGGCTCGAGGCACGCCAGCGCTCACGCCTCGCTCCAACACAGCGTGTGTGTGAGCGGACCAGTGGCGCGCATCCACACCGCACAGGAACGAGGTCTGCACGGTGGGGCGCCGTGAGCCTGCCAGTGGATCCAATGCATCCGCACTGACTGAGCACTGGTGCTCATGTTGGCAGAGGTTGCAGCCCCATCCAGCACCGCCGCCACCAACATTTGACAACTCAGTCCAGGAGCGGTAAACTCTAGGTCTTTGCGCCGGCGGGGGCGGCGTTGCACGCGCTGCCGACATGAGGACCACGCGACAAGACAGCGGATGCACTGGATCCAGGCTCGAGACACACCGGCGCTCGCGCCTCGCTCCCACGCAGCGCGGCTGTGCGCCACAGCGGTGGGGGGGAACGGCAGTGTCCTCATCGCTGGTGTGCCGTTGAGTATGCTGCCGGCAAAGCGGCGCTGCAAACATATGTGGACATATGCATATGATGCAGTTGCACTACTCACCAAGAGCACTCGACGCCAGTGCCGCACTTGGCGGCGTGCAGGCTGAGCTCATTGTTCTGCCTGGCGCGCTTGCCGATGCGATTGTACCAAAAGGCGTGGCAGTTCTCCCAGACGCCTGGTATGAAATGCATGGTATCTGCCACGCCTTTTGGTACGATTGGATCGCCAAGCGCGTCAAGCACAACAACGACATGGCCTGCACGCCGCCAAGTGTGAGACTGGCGTCGAGTGCTCTTAGTGACTACAATCGCACGATACTACGTATGTCCACATACTTTGAGTATTTTGCAGCGCCGCTTGCCGGCAGCATATTCAACGGCACGCCAGCGACCAGGACAATGCCGTCCTCCCACCGCTGTGGCGCACAGCCACACTGCGCAGGAGCTAGGTCCGAAGAATGGCGAGTCGCGAGCCTGCCAATGGATCAAGTGCATCCGCACTGACTCGTGCTGTGGTGCTCATGTCCGCAGCGCTTGGCAGCCGCACCCAACACTGCCGCCACCGACACCAATGAGACCTCAATGTAGGAGCGATAAACTCTAGGTCTGCCCACCGGTAGGGGTCAAATGCGGCGCGTTCTTGTTTCGCTACAGCGCCGTAAAACTGCAAGTGTCACGGTGCCGCAATGGCATGTCCCCGCGGCCGTACACTACGCCACCCGCACCGCCACCAGCACCGTCCCAGCCATTGCATGGCAAAGAGTGGCAGAGGCACCAGCGAAGCAGGAGCGGAGACTGGCATGGGCGCTGTGCGAGCCAGCCGCTGACAGTTGTGGTTTGCCGGAAACGACACTGCCTTGCATGAGTTTTGGCACGCGTCCATTTCATGCATGTACTTGTACATGTATGTACATCAAAAGGATTACACATGTGATACGTCTGAGGTACTACTGAAGAACTTCCGAAGTACTCCAAGAAGTATATTGATATATTGGAACTCATGTGGGAGCGATAAGCTCTAAGTCTTCCCACCGGTAGGGGCCGTATATGTACATGTCTCAGACATCAACTGTCGCCGAGCAAAAATCGCTTAATTGCTGCTGCAAGTTGACCACATGCAAGGCGGCCACCCCCACCCACCTGGTGCTGCGCTGCTTAGGGATGGCCCTTCGGAAGCGGTCCAGCCAGGCGCTGGCGCGCGCCACCTTTTCCTGCAGCGACTGCGCCTGCGCGGGCAACACCACACCACCCACAAGGTTGATGCGCAACAGCACCAAAATCATAGGGGAGTTAGCCACGGCGGCAGAGCCAGCACCAGCTGCAAACTTGGACGTGCATGCAGGCACCAGCGGAGCAGCAGACCTGAGACATCATCACCATACACAACAACGTAAACGATGACGCTCGACATTGCAGCGGCTTTTTCTGCAGCGACTGCGCCTGCATGGGCAAGAGCGGCATTGGTGCTCAGCAGCAGTGTGAGGGGTGGGGGGACTGCATGGTGGCACCAGGTGCATGCCATGGAACACGGCGGTGTCTGCTAAGCTCAGCAGCTGCTTGGTGAGCCACCAGGGTGCTGGCACTAAGCAGCGGAGTAATAGGCGTTCATGGCGGCGGCCTGCAAGAAGCCGCCTACAAGGTTGATGAGCAACCACACCAATCAAGGGGCGGCCGGTTTGCCACAGCGGCAAGCCAGCGGCAGCTGCTGCGATTGCCAACTTGAACGTGCGTGCAGGCACCGGAGGAGCAGCAAACCTGAGACATCACCATACACAAGAATGCCACGACGGCGCTTGACATCGCGGCTGCTGAGCACCATGTTGTCAGATGCCGTGGCAGCTGCGGGCACCACTGTGGGGGGCTGACAAAGGAGCATGCAGATCCTGTTTAAATGGAACCCCGGCGTGGCAGACATCACCCCTTAACACCATGCAGAAGGAAGGGAGGGCTACACAGGTGAAGGGGTTGGTACGTGGGGGGAGGGCTGATATGGCGTGATGTTCGGTACCTTGAAGGACACGTCGATGGGCAGCTGCTCGGCCGCCGCGAGCAGGCCCTGGAGGGTGGTCAGCGACACCGTTGAGCCAATGGCCTGCGTGTGACGGGCGGCAGCAGCGGGCGCCAGCGAGCAGCCTAGAGTCAGCAGGGCACACAGACGCCCTGACTGGCACCGTGCACTCATTTGCACCGGGTCACACTCTCTCTACATCTGCTGAATCGTTTCCAAAGACGGCTTCAAATCATGTCAGTGTTTTCCTTCACACAGATTTTGTGGACTGCCCTTGATGTTCACAGCACCAGCCTGTGTGCGCAGCAGTACTGTCGAAACGCATGCACATGGCAACAACATAAGCACGGGGCCCACGCCACCTGGTGACACAGCTGTGCGCGAGCAGACAATGCTGCTGCTGAGCAGGTGCGTGCTCAGCAGACTAGATGCTTGCTCAGCAGGTGCGTGCTCAGCAACCGCTTGCTCAGCAGCTGCTTGGTGAGCAGGTGCGTGCTCAGCAGACTAGATGCTTGCCCAGCAAGAGGCAACTCACCGCCTCCGCGCTCTCCAGCCACCGGTCCGCGGCCTCCAGCTGCGGCACACACACACACACACACACGCAGAGCACACATGCACACGGACGCACCGAGACACACACCAGGCGTCAGCTGCCGCACACACACGCACACACAGACACACACACACAAACGCACACGGACGTGCACCAAGCATGTGCACCACCCGCTGCGTCAGCCGCCGGACCCGGCTGGTACAGCACAGAAGAAACTTCCAGTGGGGTGCAAGCGACCACAGGGTGTGTTGGGTGTTGCAATGGCAATGGGGACAGCCTGGGCGGGGTGTGTAGACAGGTGCAAGGCGGCTGCTGCTGATGTGCGTGTGCTGGTGCAAGCTGTTGAAGTTGGGCTGCAAGTTGTTGAAGTTGGGCTGCAAGTTGTTGAAGCTAGGTTGTTGAAGTTGGACTGCAAATTGTTGTCGGGCAGCAAGTTGTTGAAGTAGGGCAGCAAGTTGTTGAAGTTGGGCTGCAAGCAGTTGAAGTTCACCTGCGCGGTGAGAAGGCCCACTTCTGGGAAGCCCACCACTCCCAGCGCGTTGACCTCCTCAGCCAGGTCTGCCCAGCAGCAGCAGTGGCACACCAGCGGCGGCTTCGTCAGTGGCGACAACAACACATACACAGCACGGCATATGCCCTCATGCTGTGCGCAGCTTTCCCATAGCGAACAACTCTTCTGGAGCAGGTGTGCAGGTTTGCACGTGTACGCACTACACCACCCCACAACCACATGGTACCACCCATACCCCAACGTGTACCGCGCCACACACACAGTCACTGCAGACGGCTGCAGGCGAGAGGGCTGGCACGGCACCGGAATGCACACAAACTTTCTACCATCGAACAAAACACAGACAAAACATCAGGCAGCAGCGGCACTCACCGCGGACAAACGCAAGTGCGGGTTTTCGCGGCACCAGGGCGTAACCGGCGGCTGCGGCCGCCGCCAGCGTCTGCGAGCGGCGCCTGCCACTGGTGCCACTGCCGTTGCGCTGGCCGGCCGAGGGCGGGAACATGGAGAGAACCTTCTCCGCGACGCGCATCGCGCCCTCGTGCGCCGCCGCCACGCGCTCGTACAGGTCCTGCGGAGTTGAAGTTACAAGTTGAAGATGAAAGTTGAAGTTCAGAGTTGAGGTTTGCAGCTGGCACCAACGCAGGCGCTTGGTGGTGCGTACTGAGGCAGCGGCGGCTGCCGCGCTGCTGCTGGGCGCCGGCAGTGTGCAGTCTCCAGGGCGATGCAGAGCTTGAAGGCAGGCTTTACTTTCTAATCAGCTGTTTAGTTCCTCGATGTAGTAGCCTGATGCGCTGACATGGCATCACTGACATTGAAGCATGAGCGCGCAGCAAAACAATGCTTGCGCACAGCGGCGCTCCACCAGAGGCAGCGCCAACACCGCATCATCTGGCGAACACAGGGTCGTACCAGTGCACCACACCTGCAACCCACCACCTGTACCGGCAGTTGGGCACATCGAACCTGCCCCAGCACGCCACGCCGCAGTTGCGCAGCACACTCATGTGTAGTCATGAGTCAGGGCTTGAAAATAAGCTATACAAAATACTTCGAAATATAGTGTATTGCTACGCCCGAAAACGCGATGTACAGCATATTTGGGGTATACTACGTAGTACATGCGTTCCTTTATGCTTGTTATACGGCTCAAAATCACAATTGTAAGCTCTGTGACCCATCATTTGTTCATGTGGCGCGCTTGCACAGGCTCACCATGGGCACGGGTATCTGCGCGGCCTCGGCAAGCAGCGCCTCCAGCTCGCGGAGCTCCACCTGATGGGCACGCAGCGGCAGTTCACAACATGACGGGCAGCAGCAGCAGCAGCAGGGCAGCAGCAGCGGTGGCATGAGACGCACGCTCTCTAACAGACGCAGGCAAATTCTGTGCGTCCGTGTGCACGCGCTGCCGGGCATGTGCCACAGCCACGCGCGCGCTGGCACGCACAGCACTGCATGCCCGCCAAGTGCACACAAACAAAACTACCATAACCACACGCTGTTCCTGCCGAAACGTCACCCGCACAGCGCTGAGCACTCACTGCGTCCGTGTGCATGCGCTGCCGGGCACGCGGCCACGCGCACGCTGGCACGCACGGCACGCGCTCTTGCACACCCAAAACTGCAAAACACACAAAGGAACCACGCGCCGCTCCCACCGAAACGCCATCACACACAGCGCTGAGCACTCACCCCAAGCCGGCCCGCGCCCACCGGCGCCAGCGGCAGCGGCGACGGCTGCCGCGACTGCGCCCTCGACTGCGCGCGCGACTGCGCCGGCGTCGGCTGCCGCGACCCCTGCCGCGAGGGCTGCCGTGAGGCCTGGCGCGACGCGTGGCACGAGGGGACCACCGCCACGGCCTCCGCCTCCACCTTCGCCGGCGGCTCCGCGGCCGGCGCAACGCCCGCGTCGGCCTCGGCGCCACTGTCACCGCCAGGATTGGCAGCGGCACCGCCGGCCGTCGGCGCGTCGTCGGCCGTGTCCATGGGGACGGCGCCGGCTGTGTCAGCGTCTGCATCTGCTGGTGCGGGGGAGGAGGTGGCGGCGGCGGCTTGTGCGGCGGCGGCGGCGGCCTCGGCGGGGGTCATGGGCAGGCGCGCTATGAGGACGTTGGCGCGCAGGGTCCAGCTCTGGAGTGGGCAGGCGCCGAAAAGTAAAAGTATGGAAAGGGCGGGGGGGGGGGGGGGGGGAGGGGGGGGCAGCGGGGTCAGCTGCTGGTGTGTGCTGCATTTACATTTGCTGAGATTGTGCGCATTTGCGGGCTGGCAGCGCTGCGAGGTGGCATGTGGGACGCGCTGGAGCATGCTTGAGCATGTGCGGCAGGCGGTACTCAGCAACATGTGCGGGCTAGGCTGGCGCACAGAGACGCTGGCTGTGAGAGCTGCTGGGTGCAGGGTTTGGCATTGACGTAAATCGGGCACTTTTGCATGATACAATGGCACCATTGCCACGTGGCGGGGTGTGCCTGGTCCCATGCGCAAAAATGACTCACATCTGTTTTCCGAAGAACCTTGGCCATTTCCTCTGCGCGGGCAGTGTAGTGCAATGGCAGGGCGTGGTAAGCAGTGTGGGTCACAGGTATGCTAGCGGTGGCAGTGCACCACCACAAGCATCTTGCGGCCTGTCAGTCGCTGCCACACATGCAAATTGCCACATACTACGTAGTACGTACATTAGTACGCACGTGCACAACCGAATGCGAGGGTGCAGTGGCTGCCGCAAGGGCATTACGAGTGCTTGAAAAACGGTGCGCAGTTGTTGCCAGGGTTCACACCCAAGCAGACAGCGAACGCCACCTGCAACTGAGACCCCTAAAGGCACACGCGTTGCATGGTCGCATGTACCCAGTTCCATGCTCTACAGCCACGGCGCACAGCCGCCACAGCCGCCACGCAATACACGCGACCGGCAGTCATGTGCGTGCATGCGCCGCGCCGGCATACACTGCACCCGCGTCTCAGTGCGCTCTGATTCAGTGTGGCATTGTGGCATGCGGTTAAGTGCAGGGAGCAGAGGCCTGCTACTGCCTACATAGCTGCTGCTGAAGTGCTGACGTACCAAATCGCTACTTCAAGTATTTCACTTGGATCCCGCTTAAGTGCAGGGACGTGAGGGCGTTCACACTACCCCCCACAACAAAACCTGCGGGCCACACCTGCTTCCGGCACCGCCACGCGCATCGCCATTCCCTTGGCGAGCACCTTCCGCAGCCCCACAATGTCCACAACCCCCCCATTCCGCACCGCAAGGCCGCCCAAGCCCCCCCCGCCCCCGCCCCCCGCCACAGACGACCCCCTCCGCTCAGCCCTCTCCTCCTCTTCGTCCTCAGACGAGGAGCAGTCGGAGGGGGGGCGGCGGAAGGGGGGGGCGCGCCCCAGGGAGTACAGGTGGCGCTGGCGTGGGGGCAGGAGCAGGTGGGGGCGCAGGGCGTCGGCGGCGTTGGCGACCCACGCGCGCGCCGCCGCTGACACCTCCAGTAGCTGTGACACCACACCCTGCATGGCGTTAGCGGCACGTGTTGCAGCGGCGGGGGTGGGGGTGGGGGGGGGAGCACACACATGTAGGGTGGGCTGTTGCGAACCACTACGTAGTACTTCTGAAGTACATGCCACCCGGGGTGGGGGGGTTGTGCGTGGGGGGGGGGGGAGGCTGCGGACAGTGGCATGGCTTTGCGATTGCGCGGCGCGGGCACGGGGTGGCAGACAGGGTGGTACGCATGCATGCGATTGCTGCTGGTGAGAGGGGACAACCGGGGTGCATAACAAGTAGGCTGACCATGGGGCACAGCTTGAACAAATTGTGCACCGAAAAAAAGTTTGTGCGCGTAAAGGTGCACTTGGCCAGGCATGCCAGGAAGCGTCATGAATACCCAGGCCCCTGCCATGCTTCAAGACCCATGACAGACAGCAATTCCAGCCGTGTTTCACCCATGCGGCAGCCCTCCTGCTGGCACACAGGTCCGTGTGTGCAGCGAAAGCAGCAATGCACCACACCCTAAACCACACCACAACCCTCAATAAAGCACAAACCACGGCCGCGCGAGCTGGTGAACAGACACATGCACCCAGCGGAAGTGCGGCGTGCCTCGCCCTAACAGTAGCCACGGTACAGTAGGGAAATCGCGTGCGCACCTGGATCTGCTCCACAAAGTTTTCTCCCTCCACAAAGTTTTCGCCGGGCATGTACTACTACTAAGTACTAACACTATAACACCACCACCACAACCCTCAATGAAGCACAAACCACGGCCGCGCAAGCTGGTGAATACACACGTGCACCCAGCGGAAATGCGACGTGCCTCGCCCCAACAATAGCCACAGTACAGTAGAGACATCATGTGCGCACCTGGATCTGCTCCACAAAGTTTTCTCCGGGTGACTGCTCGGGCGGTGCGAGCGCTGACGCCTCCGCCAGCATCTCCAGGCACTGCACGTGCGACGGCTTGGGGGGTGCCTGTCCGCCGACGCGCCTGCCGTGGTACGCTGCTCAGCGGAAAGGGGCGCAGAAGGTGACAGTGCTCAGCGCTAGCTGTGCGCAATTTGTCAATTTGTATGCCTGGGGAGGGGAGCGAAGGCGCGGCGTGTGTATGGAAGCACGCAGAGGGCGTGTGTGCCATGCGCGTGGGGCGCAAGCCATGTATCATAGGTTACTTTAATTGACACGGTGCAAAAATATTGACAATTTGGGAGGCACTACGAGCTGCTGGGCATGTTGTGTTGTGGTGAAATGGCACCTGGCCGCCGACGCGCCTGCCGTGGTACGCGGGTCAGCGGGACGGGGCGCAGCAGGTGACAGTGCTCAGCATTAGCTGTGCGCAATTACAATTATGTGTGTTGTAGGGAGCGAGGGAAGGCGCCTTGTGCTCAGTTTTTGTTGGAAGCGGCGGCGTGCGCGCGGTGTGGCTGGTGTGCGGGCCAGGCACTTGAAGTTACTTACTATAGACAAAAGGGCATGTCGAGCTAGCACGTCACCTATGCACCACCCCAGCGACGAAGGGAATGATGGTGGTGTCAAACAGTGCTGCGACTGCACGTAAATATGTGTTGTCTACTGCCACTTATAAATGTATCACAATCGGTGCTGTCTGTGAGACAGGCATGGCGGCGCGCACGCAGACAACGGCGCGGCTGTTCCCATGTCGCACCTGCCATAAACGCCGTTGCCTGCTCCACAAGGCGCGCCCACTTTCCCTTCAGCACGCCGCGGTCTGCGCCACGCCGCCCGCGGTCCATCTGTATCAGGCGCGCACATAGTTGGCATAATATAAACAGTAGTATACAGATGTGTATACAGTTTTCATGGCGGAGACAAGCGCATCCACTGCAACACCCCCCCCCCCTGCCCACACACCACCTAGCGACACCACGCGCTACATCCACACTGGCAGTCGTCACTCACAACATGCCACGCACTCAAGCGCATAAG
>JAULBY010027062.1:0-16754 GCA_032358315.1 Ophiocytium majus | reverse complement strand
GGCTGGGTGATGATGATGGCAGCACCCGGCGGCGGTGGTGGCGGCGACGGCGGCGGCGGCGGTGCGGCGGCGCTGCCGTTCTGGCACCACACGGAGAGCCTGGCGTACCGCTGGAGGGAGCCTCAGGGCGTGGACGCGGCGTGGGACCCGGAGGCGGGGCAGCGCGCGGTGGAGGCGGCGGAGGCGGCGGCGGCGGCGGCGGAGGTGGTGGCGCTGCGGCGGATTGGCGACAGGGGGTGGGAGGAGGTTGCAGCCGCGGCGCAGCAGCAGGAGGAGGAGCCGCTTGTGTATTACAGGAATGCGGAGACGGGGGAGGCGCGGTGGTCGCTGAGCCCGGCCGAGGCATTTGGCGGCGCGGCGGCGGAGGGGGGCGTGGGCGCGATGGGGGAGTGGCGGGGCGGCGAGGACACCAGCAGCCACGAGTCCGTGTTTTATGAGTAGCGGCGCCGGGGCGGTTTATGGTGGCGGTCACTCAGTGGGGCAAGCAAGGCGCCCCAGGCGGTGTTTTTTTGCGGTCGTCGGGCAGGGCGGCGTGAGTGCCACTAGGTGTGGAGTTCACTTGTGAAGTATTACGTAGTACCGTGTATGTGATGGCGGGGCCGGCACGTGTGCACCCCCGCGGCGCGCGGCTCTTAGAGCGCCAGCTGGAGCCATGTTTAGGCAGTCGGCGGCGCCCCGCGGAAGTGCCCGCTTTTGGCCGGCACAGCATGCCACACAAGCTTTGATGTGCAAGTCCCTCCCATACACATGTCACCGCCATCTGGAGTGTCTACCTCAGATACTGTCGCGGTCGTGTGCCGTGCGTGCGCGGGTGATTCACTTCAGGCGCCAGGGCGCGGCCGCGTCAGGCTCGGCATCTCCGGCAGCGTGGCGTCGCGGAGACAGGAATGGCAGCGCTCAGCAAACAGGGAAGCTTGCACGCGGCATGTGTGCGCTGCAGCGTGCAATTCACTTCGCAGTAGACAGGCGAGCCTGGCAACGGCGGCAGCGGAGCAGAAGCAAAAAAAAAATACGCGGCTCCACGAGCCCGGGCGCGGGAGCAAGTACGCATGCACGCCGTCGAGGTCTGTCTCATTGGTTGGCGTAGGGGGCATGGCGGCACAACGCCCTGCGCGGCTGGCCAGCTGTGTTGCGGCCACTATGGGCGCATGCGGGTGGCCACAGGTACTACTGTCAGGTAGCAACAGGTGCGTCGCCTGCGCCGACACGCAGCGCCGTGTTGTGCCGAGCGCTGCAGGCGCGCACATGTGGCGGCACGCGGCGCCAGCGTGTGAGGTAGGGACTTCAGACGGCGGTATATCCTATGGCGGGCCGGCTTGCCCACTCGGACGCCCCGCTCGCCTCTCGACCTGGCTCCGGTGGTGGTGGCTGCTCACACCATGTCAATGCCGAAATCGGCCTTGTCGAGCTCCGCGAACAGGTACATGAACTCTGCCAGGGTGATGGTGTCGGCTCCTTGGCGCTTGGCATGCACGTGGTCGGTCACCAGGCGCTGCGTCTCCTCTGGACCCGCGTCCAGCCCCATGCGCTCCAGCACCTGCGGCAGGTACTCCAGAGACAGCTCGCCCGTGGTCTCGTCGTCCCAAAAGTCGAAGGCGTCGCGCGCCTCGCTGACCTGATGTGGGCAGGGGGGCGGAGGGTGGTGCGGCCGGGGGGTAGAGTGGTGGCGTGGGGGGCTGTGTGGTGGATGTTGGCAGGCGGGGTATGCAGTGTACACATGCTACAGTAGTACTTCAGAGCAGCTTATAAGTACTTGAGAAGTATGCATGCCATGTGTGCCCATACTATAAGTGTCCAGTATGTGTTTTCATCCTTTACACTCCTTTAAAAATTCTACTTCATGAAGAAATTCGAAGTACACATGTATGTATGTATACACGCACATGTACTTGAACTACATGTATACATACACACGCTGCGGCGGCGGGTGTGCACGGCTTGTGACTGCGCAGGCGGCATGGGCTGAAAGTGTAGGGTGGTGGCACCAAGCGGAACCACATACTGCAGTACTACATAGGCACACTTGCCAACGACTCTGTGTGTGAGCATGCATGTACGTGCCATACGTGTCCTAAAGGAGGGTTAAAGAAAGTATGTGTGTATGTGTTTTTGTACACATGTACATGAGTACAAAAACACATACACAAACACACATGCTGCAGCGGGTGTGCACTGCACGGCTGGTGACTGCAGAGGCGGCGTGGGTGGGAAGTGTTTGGGTGGTGCACCAAGCAGAGCCGGATACATAGACAACCTATCAATGACGACAGCGTGTGTGCGCATGCATGTGTGTGGGACACAGGGTGGGGTGTAGCGTGAAAGGCTCCATTGCAGAGCAGCCAATGAGCACAATACCCAAGCGCTGGCGTTGCCACAATACTGACATCTAAAACACGTATGGCTGCGGCGTGCAAGGCGTTTTCAGCACTGCGCCGTGACCGTGTGCCACAAGACCGCAGCGCCAGCAGTGCCGCCAGCAGAGTGCCAGCACCTCGGCGCTGCGGGGGCACCGTCAAGCAGCAGCGCTGCTGGCCATGCCCATCGAGCACAGCCTCCCCATCCCACACAGTTCACAGACAAAAGGTGTTTAGGCGAGGCATGCCACGTATTGTGAAGGTGATTTCGCAGCATATGAAAACACAGCGTAATTTTACACCCAAGACCGGGAATACAGCACACATGGTGCACAGGTATGGCCAAATGACAACGGTACATGTACATATGTACTTCAACGTATGCCGCATGTACGGTACATATATACTTCGAAGTACATATGTAGACCTGAAGTACTTGAAGTATATGCTACATGTACATACCTTACACAGCACACAACGAAAAATTCATACTTCGTGACGCACTACCACAGACAAAGGGCATACCTGCATGTTCCCAAGGCCCAGCTGCTCGCCCAGTATGGATGCCTCCGCTCGTACGGCCTGCACCGCCGCCTGCTGGTCCTTGCTGATGGCCCCCATGTCCAGACTCTCCGCAACAGCCGTCATGCCCTCGTCAATCATGCGCTCCAGTGCCTGTGGACACATATGTGCGCGTACACACAAACATATTTAGAATCATTGCCTTTTTCGACTGAAGTATGTGCACAAATTATACTTTGGGGGTACACACGATACATGCGCATGATGTTATGTATGTATACATACATGTACATCCAGTAGAGTGGTGCTGTGGGCTTTTAAAATGAGAGTGCACAGTGCCGAGGATTGCCATCCTGTCAGCTAGCAACAGCAGAGAGCACGTTTGGTCACGCTTTTTCCACTCATACACACGCAGCGTACACAGGGCTTTCTGCGCTCTAAGCGGAGTTTGACAAAGTACACACCTGAAGTACCTATAGTCTATAGTATACGTCAATAGTTGATGTACTATTCAAGTACGCAGAAACGGGTAAGTCGTCAGGCATGGATTGGCACTGTGGCATGCTGCTGTACCCACCCAAACATAAACCTTCGTCGCAGATACACAGCCGCAGCGTACACACACAAGCTGCGGGCGCCCTGCGCCCAACACACCGCCGATACCACATTCCAGCCCTCTTGCAACAACACAGTGCTGTGCTTACTTGCAGTGTATGCTTACACCTTAACGGTAAGCGACACACCACAGTCCACGAAAAACGCTGCTGCCGACAAGGCATGCGGCGACTGTGCACCTGCGGGTCGGCCCTCTCCAGCGTGCCCTGGAACTCCAGCTCCCCATCCTCCCCCTGCCTGTACATGAGGATGTTGCCAGACTCGTCGGCCTCCTGCACGTGTGTGACGCAAATGTGGTACAGGTCCTCATCCGGCCCAGCGTCATAGCGCACGCCGTCGGTCACCGTGAAGTCCAGCACCTGCAACAGCGGTGCAGCACAGCACAGCGTGTGTGTGGTAGTGGTGGGGGGCGGGAGGCGTGTTAAGTGTGTGGTGCCGGTGCAGCAAATGGCGCGGTGGCGCAAGCAAAACAAAGTGGTGTTGCCTCCAATGGCTGGTGCCCAGCATCATCGTCAATGGCCTTGTCAGCACATGGTGCAGCGAATCAGTTTCAAACAAAATGCGGCGTGGCCAGCAGCATGTGTGCAGAGCTTGTTACGGCTACAGCATCACAGAGTGGCAGTAGAACAGGCAGCGGCATGGCAAGTGTGTGCCACAACTGAACAGCGCACCTTTGCAAAGTTGGGGATCGTGAGCGACACCCGGTAGCGCCCATCCCGTTCCCGCAGCATGGGGACCAGCACAGGCGTGTCCTCACCATCCCAGCCGTTGTAACCTGCACGCAACATGGTGAGAAGCGGAAGCAGTGCTCAGCAGCGGTCCTCACTTGCTACAGTTGACTGCCAGGCAGTCCCGAAAACCCAAGTGTGTCCCCAGCAACGGTGCAGTACAGACTAGGTGGTGTAGTGACTGGATGTTGCAGGCGTAGGGCACACTTCGCTATGGCGGCGCTCACACGCCGGCGAAACAGAATGCAAGCAGCCGAGATCTTTGCGCTCATGTTTTATGCAGCAGGCAGGTGTCATCCCCAAACCACGCACTGCAAAGCCCACGCAGAACTGACACTGCTGCCGTGGCTGCGTCGGTGATCTGTGCCAGGTGACACACAGAAAAGGCTGCTCCTTGCTGCCGCTGCGTCGCAGCACAGCTGTCACACGCTGTGAGAACTTCAACAAACTTGCAAGGGGCAGGTCTTACCCCCGCAGTAAAATAAGCCCTCCCCCTCGCGAAAGAAGTCCTGCGGAGGGGTGTAGGTGACACTCAGGGTGTCGTCCACGCTCAGCTCCCTGTCCGAGTACTGCAGTCGCCCATGGCGCTCCGCAGCCGCTGTAGGTGCGCAGGAATCCATTCGCAGCCTTCTGGCGTGCCGCTGTTGGTGAGCAGTGGAGCTGCGGCTGACCAGGGCTGGCGCGTGCACGAAGCCGGCCACATTGCAGCAGTGAGGCGCCAGCAGCGCAGCCAAAGCACACGTCAACCTCATCTCTCCTGCTCTCTCTCTCTGTGTTGTGTTACTGTCGTCTCGTCGCGCGATCACAAAGCTGAGCCACCTTCTGCTGTCCGTCCTCGTCGCCTATGACAGGGACAGGCAAGACGAGGTGCTCAGCAGCGTCGCTGGCGCGCCACAACAACGCGCAAACGAGGCGCCCACAGCACTGCGAGGAAGAGAGAGAGGGGTGACCACAGAGAGACGCGGAGCACCAGTTTATAGCGGAAACAGCGACCGACGGCGAGGCGGCAAGTCCCGCAGAGCAGCAGCCCCAAAAAATCAGCGCGTAAAGGTCAGAACATGCTGGCGACCACAGTGAAGCGAGCCATTGCGGCAACTACTCGCTGCCGCCACTTCTCCTGCACCCCCGTTTCCTCGCTGTGGATGCGGGAGCAGGACCACGCGATGATGATGCAGTGGGAGAAGGAGGCGAAGGAGAAGCACGAGCGGGAGGAGCTGGAGAAAGCGAAGCAGATCGCCAATGGCGTCCTCAACTACAAAAACGCCAACAAGACGAAGACGCCAGGCCTCAAGTTTGGCACTCTCCGCCGCAGGCCCTCCCGCCGCTTCGACGATGTGGACGCCTGAACGATCAGCGGAGCAACGCCATCCTTATCTGTACGTCTAGGGCGGCTGGGTGGTGAGGGTGGCGTGCCGTGAGAGAAGTTTGCTGCTTCTTCAACACCCTGGAGCAGCAACAGCGGCAGGCGGCCGAGGGGGAGCAAAAGAGCATCAGCAGCTGGTGAGGCATGACAGCCTTGTGCTGTGCCTGCGTGTCGACAAGGGCATGTACCCATGAAGCGCGGTGGAGCAGCAGCAGCAGCAGCAGCAGCAGCGGCGGCAGCAGCAGCAGCAACAAAATTCAAAAAAAGCAGTAAAGACAACAGCCGCACAGAGTGGTGCCGAGTAACAAGCGATGCTGCGGCAGCAGCTGCTGCAGTCCGGCAGTGTAGGCGATATGTTCTGATGGGCATGTAGCAGGGAGGTGGCTCTCCACCACGGAGGCGCGCCAAAACTGCCACACGCCGTTCATGTGCAGACGTGGCCACTGTGCCGTGCATCACATCAGTGGGCAGAAGCAGTCCAGAGCGGAAAGGAAATCAACCTCGCCCACATGCTAGCGGCAGCAGGCAGCACTAAAATAGTGCGGATGCGGCATGTACCAGTGATGCTTGCCCGGCAGCGCTGAGCGCAGCTGCAGGGTGTAACCATAAGCCTACCATCCGTGTTGACAGCACGCAGCCGCAGGGTGTACTGTACCCCATGAACCATGGCACCCCCCCCACTGCACCAACGCAGTACGGCAGTGCAGTGCATGTACAGAACGTGTGCGCACCCCGGCAGGGAGCCGGCAGAAAATAGCGTGGCTTGCGCTTGCGCAGCCACACCTCTTGGGCGTATAATGCGGCGCACATGCTTGCGCACGGTGCTGGCTGCCACGGGAGTGCGATGATGCACCGCTGCATAATAGAGCGCGGCACACGCCGCTGCGTTGTCATGGTACAGTATCTGTTGGCGTCGTGCTGTGTTGTGGTGTTGCAAGTGTGTGCGGTGTCACGGGGCCGCCTTGGCTTGCAGTGCGGCGTCTCTTAGTGTGCATGCTGCGGCTGCTGGCCAGCTGGTCACACTCTGGTTTTTGAAGGCGCGCATTTTGAGATGTGCGTCTCACACTGCAGCACATGATTGGGTGCGCCTGCTGCTTGGTGTGGAACCGTGTGTGATATACGCGCATGTGTTTGTGTTTGCTCAATCCGTGGCTCTACCATCCCTGGCACACTGCCACCTGTTCTGCATGCAGTACTGGCATGCCACCCCCCCCTTGCTGCTGCGCAGAATGCGTATACCCTCAAATGCTGGTTCAGCAGACTATAGGCTCTAGTAGAATGGCAGGTTGCTGTGTTGCCCAGCAGTTGTGTGCACCATGCGGGTTGTCGTGTGCCTGCAGTTACACAGGCAGTGTTTTGTCACGTTACCAGCAAACCATGTGGCTGCCGAAGCCCAGGGTACCTAGGTATTGGAGTGGATGAGGAAAGTGCCACTTGAAGGCAAGTCCATAAAGACATTTGTTGCCGTCAACATCGTCACGCCATGGTACACATTTCACCTGAGTGCAATGAGCCTTCTGATGTTACATGTTTTCACGCGTACGGACCACAACGAGAGGCGAGCGGGGCGTCCGAGTGGGCAGGCCGGCCCACCATAGGACATACCGCCGTCTGGAGTCCCTACCTCACGCGTGCCTCTACCAGCTCTGACGGGCCGCGGCCCCAACATCATCCTCCAAACGTGCGCACAAAAAGAAACTGTACGGACGTTCAAACGTCTGTAAAGAGCAGTTGGTCGTGTGTACGTAGAGCGTCGCGAGTCAAATGGACATGTCGTCGCTCCACACAAGCACAACCAGCACACCAGCACGGCGGCGTACCAGCATACAACCATTCACCTTTAGCAGCGTTTGCAACCCCTCTTGGGAACGGCGATGCAACGACGGTAGCACAGGTGCTTTCATCGCCGCGTACACCCAAGGCAGGAGGAGCAGCAGGAGCAGGCACCACGCGGAAGCAGGAGGACTCGGGGAACCCCGCGAAGCGCTGCCAGTTGGCAGCAGAGCATCTGATACATGGTGAGAGAAGGCAACAGCAGTGGCACTACCTAACGGCCTGCATAATGTCAGCGGTAGCCTTTGCTGACGCCCGCCAGCTCTTACAGAAAGGATTCGTGCTTCTCAATACCAAAGTGAAGTCTGCAATGGCTCTGCCCCGCAGGGTGCTGCTGCCTGAGCCAGCAGCACAGCAGCTGGCAGCAGCATCCGCCTGCGTCATCTCACTGCAAGTGGTAATTGATATTGTATGACACAGCCTATGTATCTGCATATCCCGGCACAGTTGCGGCCCTGCTGCCGGCAGCAGCAGCAGCAGCGGTAGCATGGTAGCAGCAGGCCTTCCTCCTCGACTGTCAAGTTGAAAACGGAGAAAGTATGTATCGAGCCTCTAAAAGTGTGTGCTGATACAGCTGCTGTGAACTGTGCACCTAAAATGCTTGCACTTTTCGCCTGTGCAACTCCGCAGTCTGCCTTTGTCTCCACACCAACCTCTCCACAGTGTGTCCACACCAACCACAAGGCCACTTGTCTCACTTGCAAAAGAGTTCAGTCGCCCTGTGCTGTGCACATCAACAGTTGCCTGAGCTGGAGGGGGTATGCGCACAGTCCACATGCCGTCTTGTGCAAAATCCAGTGCAGTAACTGCAGAATGGCATCTCCTGGGCTGTACACATTTGGCACATGGTACTGCTCTGACACATTTAGCCAGTCCTTTGTGTCTTGTGATTCGCCAGCCAAAACAAAATTAGCCAACTCTGGAACGACACGGGATACTGACACAAATGAGTGCCAAGGAGTTTGGCAGCGGCACCAGCAGCAGCAGTAGCGCTGCCACATGCACTGCTACCCAGCTTCCCAGTGCTGTGGCTGGTGTCGTTCTGTGACCAGCCCAGCCCCCAGCCTTTCCCAGTCACACGCAGCAGCAGAACGCACGCCGCACATGGCAAACAAGCAGCGTGAGCCGCTACTCAGGTCGGTATGGCTGTTTCAAGCACATCCCTCCAGTACAGCGCATGACAGCGCAGAAGTTGTGCTGTCATGGTACTCGCACACACCCAAACGCAGGAGAAAGAGAGATCAATGTTGTGTGTGTGTGTGTGCGTGTGTGTGTGCTGCTGCCTGTCTAACCCACACCCAAGCTCACACGCCCCCCCCCCACCACGCCCCGCCCCCGCTCTCCCCCCGCAGTCGGCAATCTTCGACTTCTCCAGCCTTATAACAGTCCTGCTGCTGCTCATATGCACATGCACGTACCTGAGGGGCTACCGCTCCGCCATTTTTGACAACAGTGGCGACGCGCAGCGGCACTCGGGCTTCAAGGGCCTCTGCTGGAAGTTCAGCAGGATGGGGGAGCGAGTGAGCCCCTATGTGAGCGCGGCCTGCCTGGTAATGGCGGTCCACATACTCTTCATCAAACAATAATAATAGCAAATACTTCTTCAAGTACCGGCCTGGAAATCATTTCCCTGTTGGCGTTGGATGCAGTGCAGCGGGTGTGTGTGCGCTGCTGGTGCTTGTGCGGAGGCCGCGTTGCTGCAACGCAGTGGTGCCCGCTGGTGTGTGCTGTTGTTGCCGGTGCTACGATGCTGTGGCGTGCGGGATTGATGCTGCTGCCGCGAGCGGCGGTGCGCTGTGCACAACTAATGGCAGTGGCGCTTGGGGCAGCAGCGCTTGAAATGATGTGGTGCAGCATGCCATGCACTGTCAGCAATGTGCTCCTGCCACCCGCACTGCCACTTGTCAACACGCCACGTACGACACTCAGGCAGTCCCCTGAGCACTGTCACTCAGCACAAGTTCGCGCTATCATGCCTACAGCAGCTGCAGCAGCAACAACCAGACATGCAGGCCCATCTGCACTCTGCAGTCCGACAACGGAGTCCGCATGCTGGCATTGTGCCCTTCACGCTACAAAGTGCAAACGGAATGGGCGCCGCTGGTGCGTGCCGCAGGCACTGCTGCGGTTGCGCACCCACCCTTTCTTGTCGCCCCCAACGCCTGCACCTTAGCGATGTCATGCCTTACATACGTGTAATAAAGTAGCACTCGACATACACGCCATTCTTTGGTGTATCATTGAGGGACCTCCGCACCAAAACCCTTTACCAACGTTGAGGCTCCCAAACCAGTTCGCGATGCCACGCCAGGTTTCGCACCTACTAGTACGCAGTCAAACACTCTTGTGCAGTGCACAGCACTTGAGGTTCCAATTTGCCCTGTGCACTACCGGTAACATTCCCGCCACGAGTGGCCGTGAAAGCCAGTGCCGTGCACACATTTCGCTTGGCACACCGTGGGGGCTTGCCTGCTCGCATTTGCCGCACACACCACCACTCACAGGGGAGCCACCACCGGGCCACAACGAGAGGCGAGTGGGGCGTCCGAGTGGGCAGGCTGGCCCGCCATAGGATATACCGCCGTCTGGAGTCCCTACCTCACACGTGCCTGCAGGTCACCCACACCGTACATGCTGGCGGCATAGGTGGAAATTGCCAACATTGCCACAGGTTGGCAGCCCTGTTTTAAGCCCGCTTGTGGTCGGCGCCAGCACCTGAACCATGTTGACAAGGCAAACTTGAGGTTGCACTGGATTATGTGTGCATGCCGCACTGTGCGGCTCCGCACTCCACCGAGGCATTGACAAGATGGCAAGTCAGGTACACGATGCGAGGAATGCGCTGCCCATGGACACGGCGGCAGCCGACAAACAGTGCCTAGATTCACCCCACCACAGCCACCAGCGAAGCCATTCTCAACTCTGCTACTAATGTGCGCCCATACCTTTGGTACACTGCCCTGGGAATGCACCACTGCACCCCACGTGCGGCACGCGCCGCTTGTGCTTGTCACACATCGCACGCCTGCAAGCCCGCACAGCAGCGCACTAGACCGATGGTCTGGCGTCTGTGGCGGGTGCACGCACCTCGCACACCACACACCTGTGCAGCAACGCAGCGCCCTCCCGAAATAAAATCAAGGCATGCCGGTGCCAGGCGTAAGAATTGCCATGTTCTGTTGGCACATATCAGCACAGCAGCCCAGGCAGGAAGTGCGTGCTGCCTTACCAGGTTGACACAGTAGCTGCGGTGGCAGTTCTGCCAGCACACGCAAGCGTGCAGCCGGTAAGCTCGGTTGTACACGGTGCACAGGCGTCAAACCAACTAAGGTGGTTGTGACCAGCATACCATCGCCGTGACCATGGAAGCACGACAAGTTGAAGTTTGGAGCGCTGGCAGGCTTGGCGCTGCGGCGGTACAGTAGAGCCTCCTAAGTAAGGCATGGGCAGAAAGGGAGCCGCTGCCACACTTGTGCTCATACTGGCAAGGAAACTTGGAGAGCCAGATGCAGCGCAAGGAGGTGCCACACCACTGCTAGTGCAGATGAAGAGGAGTTCAAAAGCTGCTGTCAACGCAATACTGCCAACACAGTTGCCCTCACGCCTATGCGGTGCATGCGGCAGTGCTGCACGGCCGCACCGCAACCAAGCCATTCAAACCCTTGGTAAAAACCGTGCCTGCCGCAGATGCAAGGCAATGCTCAGAAACCCACAACAACCAAGAAGAACGACAGCAATGCACACACACACACACACACACCCCTCTCCGAACTTGCGCCAAAATGTACAATTGGTGCTGCTGCTGCATAGCGTGCTGCCTTCAAAAACGCCTCTCGCTGCTCCAGCCAGCCGCTGGGCCTACACTAGGAAAAATCCGGCCACCAACCTTCAAGCACGCTCTCCCCCTCTCAGTCCGGTGCAACGTCCGCAGCCGCTGCCTACCTCTCCTCCCCAAGCCCGCCACCCAAACCGCGCACCAAAACGGTGGCGAAAGCCTCCCCCCCGTGCTGGCGTTTTACAGCATGGCTGCGAGCAGAGTGATAGCTCCGGTGGCTCCGAAGAGGATGTAGGAGGACTTCTCGACAGCATCGTTCTCCACGGTCTCTGGCTTGAGGTCCCAGATGGTATGCCTGGCGGCGCCGAGGTAGTGGTAGACTGTGGGGAAGGTCACGGCCATCTTCGCCACGGGGACGACCAACGGGTAGTCGACCTGCGCCAGCATGCCCACAAGGTGCTGCACGTCCACGCCCACGAGCGCCAGGGCACCAATGGCGTACACACCTGCAGCAACAGCAGCGAGCGGCACAGGCAGCAGCAGGGGTCAACAACTGTTGCGGGTAGCAGCAGACAAGTCAGCGGGGATTCGGAGTGTGCGGTTTTTTGGTGTTTTGGCGGGTGAGGGAAGGGGGTGCTTACCGCCCATCAGCGCCACTCCGGTGACGCGGTTGGTGATGGAGCTGATGGCCACCACGGGGAAGCGGTAGCCCGTCACGTGGGGCGACACAGGCCGCCCGGTCTTGTTCATCCTGTCGATGTAGTCGCTGAGGATCCGCGTCGAGCCAGCGGTTGCCACCTGCTTGCGAACTGCGGGGCCCAGCAGGGCACTGCCGCGGGAACGCATGGAGCTGAGCATCATGGCTGCGTGTGTGGGTTGGGAGTGACTGCGGCCTGTGCCTGTTGCCTGCTGCGCCGCTGCTGGGGTGGTGTCGCGGCCTGTGCTCGCTCGTGTGTGTGCTGTGACCAAAGCTCCGTCTGTGTATCTTTGCTGCAGTTGCCAGCGGGGCTCGCTCGCCGAAGTGCTCAGCAGCAAGTTGTGCACACACACAAAGTCAAGGCGGACAGTGCACCAGCGGGCTGTAGTGGCTGAGGTGCATCAGGGCGTGTGTCTGGAGCATCAGCACCAGCAGTGGGAGTGGCGCAAGCAGCAGCAGCAGCGGCGTGCTTGGAAGCGTCATCGACCACCAGAACACACACCCATTAGCTTGCTGCGCACCACACCCCAGCAGCCATGAGCTACGGCGGCAGAGGGGGTGGGCCCCCGCCCACGGGCAGGGTGAAGAAGGTTATGACCCAGCCCATCAGTCTCATCTTCAGGTTCTTGCAAAATGTGAGTGCCCCTGGTGCTGCTGCCCGCCCCCACCGCACACCAGCACAGCCCTCAAAGCCTGCAAAATCGCTCAAGTGCACGCGCCTGCTTTCTGTTTGTTTCTGCTGCTGGGCTGCCGCGTGAGCAGCGAACACGAGTGCAGATCTGGCTGTACGAGAACACGGCGATGAGGATAGAGGGGCGCATCTGCGGGTTTGACGAGTACATGAACCTGGTGCTCGACGAGGCGGAGGAGGTGGACATGAAGAAAAACTCGAGGGCGCAACTCGGGCGCATCCTGCTGAAAGGCGACACCATCACACTCATGCAGGCCGTGGAGGGCTGAGGTAAACCTGCACTGCCGCAGCAGTGGTAAGCAGGAGCTGCCAGGCGTGGTGGCAATGACTGGCAGGGGGGGGGAGGGGGGGGCGGGGGGCAGGCACGTTGCGGCACCGCCAGCTGGCGTGCTATTGGCACTGCTGCTGCTGAGCACTGCTGCTTTTGCCAGTAGCACGCGGCAGCGGCCATCTGTGTGTGTGCGCGCAGGACACGCCCTGGTAGGCAAAGGCATGGCACACCTGCGGTTCTGCTGCCGGAAATGTGCATAACACAAAAAAAAAATAGATCTTTCACGGCACAAGGACGGGTTCATGTACACAGGTGGATTTCAAGTGTTTTGTGTGTGATGCACCGTTGGTCCGTGTGCCTGTACACAGCCTGCATCGGTAAAGTGCACGTGTGTGTTGGCAGTGTTTGCGGCAGCATGCGTGTGCATGGTGGTGTTGCTGGCTGTCAGCCAGTGGCTGATGTGTTGCTGTGGGTGGCGACACACAGCTGCCTTGCATGACGGTGCTGCTCCGTGCAGCCGATGCGCCATGTCATGTTGCACGCATGTCGGTGCTGCTCACATGGTCTGTCCGCTGCACCATGTCTGCTACAGCAGACATCCCAGCACGTTGCAGATGGTGTGTGTGTGGTGGGTGTCAGCACGCACTTGCTGCATCAATATTGCACCACTTAGGTCTCTGAGCTTGATGAGGCATGCTACCGCAACCACAACGTTACGGCATCGTGGGAGGTGCAATGAGTACCAAGCACGATTCATGCACATCGGAACGCCACGGCAGCAACGTGACTCTGTGTATGCGTCTGCAGCAGTTGTAGTTCGGCAGCAGACACTGTGCCGGCTGCCGCAACCTGCAGTGTGACAAGGCGGTGCACTGTGCAGCTGCAAACAATATGACATGCAATATGCCACTGGCTGTGTATCTTTGCAACTTTATCACTACTAGCATGGTCAACAGCGCACCACCAAGGGACATGAATACCACCAGCCAGCATTGCCATGCTTCAGCCACATAGTAGGGGACCAAAACTGGTCTGCAGCCTCCGCCTGCCAATAAAAATGCATTATGAATAGGTACATGTGTCAAGCGTGTATGCTGCTAGCTGGCAGACTCGTCACCGACGCGTGTTCCTGTGCCGGTCCCGATCTGCCCCACTTCGTCGAGCATCGCCAGGCGCCAGCGGTGCTGTGGGTCGCCATAGAACACCTCCAGCACGCCTACAGTGATGCCCTCTACCACGCGGTTGGTGCCGGTCGCAGGGGGCACCTCACGGCCGCGGTGGTCCACCATCACAATTTCGCTTCAAGCAAAGGGGCAGCAGCGCGACGGTTGGCAACGCCGGAGGGGTGAGGGTCGGCACACGCGTGTAGCACAGCGGGGTGTTCAGTGCTCAGCTGGTGGTACAAGGGGGGGCTGCTAGGGGATGCCTGTGCACGCACACAGCAGGTGTGTTGCTATTGGGGCGGCCGCAGCAGGTACAGCGAATACTCTGCAGCATTGCCACCTGCTGAGAGAGTGCACAACAGACGCCCAGCCATAGTCGCTGGCAACGTGTCACAGGACACACCACAGTGATGCACTCACCGCTCCGACACAAACTGACAGGTGATCTGGCCCCAGCCGCGCTCCCCCTTGCTCCCCTTCTCCGCCGCCTGCCGCATCTGCAGTATGTACGTGGGCTGCGTCAAGCGCAGCAGCCTGAATGCCGCCCTGGACGGAGGCGCCTTCCTGGCTCCAGCCCCCCTCCCCCCTTTGAAACTAACGTCCGTCTTGACGTGCTCGAACATGGGTTCCGTCGCCAGGTACGCCAGGCCTGATAGGTCAGCCTTCCTGTGCGCGTCTAGGAAGTCTGTAAACACCTTGTTTGCTATGGGGGGGAAGGTCTTCGGGGTGAAGCCGGGGCAGCGGTGTTGGATGAGCGAGGCAGCGAGTGACGACTTCATGTGGCCCTTGTACACCTGCAGCCGCCGCTTCACACCGGCGGGTGTCCATATGGGGGGGCGCTTGCTGATATCTTCGAACGGAAAGGGGTCCAGTATTTGCGCACAGCTGTACAGCGTGCCGCCACTCAATCCTCTAGCTGCTGCCGTGACTGCTGCTGCTGCCCGCGCTGTGCATGTTGCTGCTGGGATGTGGCGGAACGCTGTGCGACTTGGCTGAAGCAATGCTTGCGCTAGCATGCTTTATGCTGACTGCGTTGCTGCAGGTGACACTGCGCTGCTACTGCCGATGATGATGCACAAGAGCTGCGCGCACGCCGCAAGGTGTGCTGCTAATCACCGCTGCGTGCGGCTCCGCGTCAGCTACACAAACGCGGTGCTGAGCAAATTTGAATCGGGCGTTTTCCCGCCCTCCTGGCTGGGCGGTCATGATCATGATCCAAGCAGTCACGTCGGTGTGCACCGCCACCATGGCTTCCGCCGAGGCGCAAGAGCGGCAGCAGGTGGTGCAGGCTCGCTATGAGCAGCTGCAGCTGCTCCTGTGTGACCACCAGCAGCAGCAGCTGGAGGAGCAGGAGCAGGGCCAAAGCAGCAGCAGCCGCTGCAGCCATAGCAGCACTGCTGCCACCTGCCGTAACACCGCTGCCAACGCTGCCGCCCTCCCCCACCTGTGCTCATGGGGCCTGCTGCTGGCAGAGCTCGAGGCTGCGTCCAGCGAGCCCGCGCCAGACGCCACCTACGTGAGGTGCCTGACGTCCCTGGCGTCACAGCACGAGAGAGGCTTTCACCTGGCCAGAGCACACAAGAGGAGGTTGCCACCACCGCCATCAACAACAGCACAGGAACAGGACTGGTTCACGGCAGAGGGAGGCTGGCTGCCGCCTGGGAAGCTGCTGGACAAGCTTCCAGAACTCATGGGAGCGGTGACGGTGTCGAGGGCGCCAGTGGCATCCGTGCAAGCTGCTGCGAGCTCTGCTGCTGGTGTGCAGCCAGCAGCAGCAGTGCGTGACACAGGCGCCAGTGGGCACAGCGGATGGCGAAATGACCAACACCAACAGCAGCAACAAGAGCAGCGCACTGGTGGTGTCGGTGGCATGCAGCACGGAGGTGGCTACCAGCAGCAGCATCTGCAGCAGGAAATGCAGCAGCAGCAGCATCTGCAGCAGGAAAAGCAGCAGCAGCAGCAGGCATCATCATCAGCGCCAGCCGCTACTGCCAATCCGTCGCCGCTGCGCGCGCCGCCGTACGGGCAGCACTTGTCTGCAGAGCCCAGGCAGCTGGTGCCGTCGCCACCACAGCAGCAACAGCAGCAGCATCACTTCCAGCAGCAGCGGCGGTTCCAGCAGCAGCAGCCCCCGCAGCAGCAGCAGCAGCCCCCGCAGCAGCAGCAGCAGCCCTTCTACACCCACTCGCCGCCGCAACAGGCGCGGCAGCAGCAGCACCCATACCATCACCAGCAACAACAGCAGCAGCAGCCCTACCCCCAGCCGCCACCACAGCAGTCCAGCTGGGCGCCAGCACAGCCGCCGCAGCGCAGCAACCCCTACTCCACCAACAACGGCGCTGGCGCAAATGCCACAATTCCGTACCAGCGCGCTGCCGCAGATGCTCGGGGGCAGCCCTGCAGCTGGGGACAGCAGCGCGGCGGCGGTTATGCAGATGACGGGTATGGCGGCAGGCAACAGCGGCGGCAGCCTCTCACGGAGCGCCCCAACCCCTTCACGCGTGCCTCAGAGCTTCTGCCGAGCGACTACTACAGCGGCGGCGGCAGCGGCGGCGGTGGCGGCGGCGAGCTGGACGAGGAGGAGGGCAGCGGTGGCGGCGGCGCCTGCGGCGGCGGCGGCGGGTGGCAGGGGGGGCGCGGCGTCGGCGACTACACCAGCGGGGCTAATGTGCACGGCCGCATGCCGGCCGCGGCGGGGCGGCGGAAGCGCAAGCACTTTGAGCCACCCCGGTGTACGGATGG
>JAULBY010027051.1:0-16756 GCA_032358315.1 Ophiocytium majus | reverse complement strand
GGGCAGGGGGGGGTAGGGGAAGGGGGGGGGGGGGGGGGGAGCACAGTGCGCGCCACACTTTTGCACACACACACACACGACAAAGACAGGGCGACGGAATGTGGAGGGGGGCAGGGGAGGGAGCCATCTGCAGGGGGATGCGGTAGGGCCGCACCTTGCGAGCCTTGTAGGCGGGCAGAACCTCGGCCACAACGCGCTCGCCCGGGATGCCGAGGTGGCGCGCCAGGGAGCGGGCGGTGCGCGCGTTGTCGCCGGTGACCATCCAAACCTGCGGCAGCAAACAGCGGTGGGCAGGGCGTGCAGGGGGTGCGCCGCACTTGTCAGCCGCGAGCACTGTGAGGGGAGTTTGGTGTGGTTGGCGGGTGGGCATGCGCAGAGCTGTGGCGCCATGCAGTGAGTTGGTGGGTGGCACGTGGCACTGTCATGAGATATTGTCACACGTGGGGAGTGTGGTACTCTGCTCAGCGGATGCCAGCCTTGGGAGAGGTGCGTCGTTACCGCGGCTAAGTCATCCTTGGCGGTGTTATCTGCACAGTAACCTACAAGATGGACGGCACTCAAGACGTAAGACGGTCTGGTGCACGCGCTCTCACTTGTGCTGTGGGTGCTAGCAGCCTGGCATAGCCCACATGAGTGCTGTATACAACCGTAGTGCTACTGTGGTGCTATAATACTTTGTACATGTACAGGTGTATGCATCGTCCCACTTGCCACAGCAGCAAATGTCACCACCGACACACACAGCTCCTCGCAATCCCAACCACCACCACCGTCCCACTTAACCACCGCACTACACGCGCACCAGCAGAGGCACCGCCGCCACCTAGCCTGCGCCCTGCCGCGCCAACTTGCGGCCCCCAACTCACCCCATCTTAGGTTGCGGACACGGACACCAGACACGGACACATGTGACTTTTTCAGGGCATCGATGTGCTTTAGGTTTGGGTTTTGAATCGTTATTGGTTGTCCATGTCCGGTATCCGTGTCCGCAACCTGGAGTATAACTTACCCTGAGACCCAGCAGCTGCAGCGCCGCCACGGTGCTGGGAGCCTCCTTCTTGAGCTGGTCGGCGACTGCCAGCACGCCCACAACCTCGTTCCCCATGGCCACCAGCATGGCCGTCTTCCCCTCCTCCTCCAGCCCCGCGGTTGTGGCCTCCGTCAGGTCGGTCATCTGTTAGGAGAAGTAGTATGTTTATCCACACCGAAGTCATGCAAAGCAGGGGGGAGGGGCAGTGAGAGTGAGAAGGCGAGGGGGGCGGCTGCTGGTGTAGTGACAGGCATGCAGGGGGGCGGTGTGGGGCCTGGTGTGACGAGGATGGTGGGTGGCGCTGCAGTCGCGTGCTCTGTGGTGCCGCCCTGGGGATGGGAGGGCGTTGAGGTTGTGCAGCAGGAATGGCGCATAATCTGCACCTTTGAACTCCCTGAACCACAAGACGAGCACGATATTTCGAATACGTGGCTACAAGATGTGCGTGAGGCAGGTGTGTGCACATGTTTTAGTAGTACTGGTGAACTACTGCAGTGTTACAGTGTACTTGGACCATGTCTGCACGTTATATGTATACCTACACTAAAGGGGGACCGCCACACTCACCGGCACGCTGTTGGCGGCCATCCAAGCACGGTTGCCCACAATGACGCGGGACCTCTGGTACGTGCAGCCAACGCCCATGCCCGCAGCGATCTGCAGCCACACACGGCACCGAAGAACGTGCAGCATGCGCGCAGGGCCGCCATGTCAGTGCCAGCGGCTGCTGAGCATCACAACGGTACTCAACTACTTGCGGTTGGGCAGTGTCCCACACCGGAACACGGAGCCAGAGCGCGCCAGCACGCTGCTCGCGCCGCAACGATCAAATCACAGGCGCACGTGCTGGCGGCGGCAGCACGATCGCATCTCACACTGCGCAGCGTCCGCAAGCACTTGGCGACAGGCGCGGGGGCTGCGGGGCGTCGCCGGCAGCGGCGCGCTCACATCAAAGTGACTGATCGCCGGCAGCTGCGACACAACAACGATGTGCCCCCGCCCCCCGCCGCACCGAGCCAAACCACAACACCGCCACACACTAAATCAGCGCACACCGGCAGACCACGCGCGAATGCACCGTTTGCGCCGGAAGATACTTGACGGACACGCACGCAGCGGCGGCGGCGGCGTGCTCACTTCAAAGTCGTCGACGACCGGCAGCTGCAGCCCGAGGTTCTGCGCGGCGCGCACGATCGTCTGCCCCACGGGGTGCTCGCTGCACTTCTCGCACGCGGCGGCGACTCGCAGGACGGCGTGCGGGCCCCAGGAGCGCGCCGTGCCGAAGGCCACCTCGTCCGTGAGCGCGGGCTTGCCCGTCGTGAGCGTGCCCGTCTTGTCAAAGATGATGGACGTCACCTGGTGCGCGCGCTCCAGGGCCGCGCCGCCCTGTGCTCAGCAGGACATGGGAAAGGGGTGGGGGCGGGGGGGGAAGAGGGGTATGGGGGGCGGGGTGTGTGTGTGGCGGCGGCGGGGTCATTGAAAGGTGTTGCGTGGGGCGGGGCGGGCGCGGCCTGCGCTTTGTGTGTGTGTGTGTGTGTATCAATGTTTCGTTCCTATGCAGAAGTGTGTGCGGCATGCTCAGCAGCAAACAGGCAGTGCTCAGCGGAGCACGCGTGTCGGCGGGAAGCAGCGGAGCCACGAGTGTCTGCAGGCAGCAGCGGGCCCACCGCAGTGGGCAGCCCGACTGGCTGCACTTCATGTGGTTGAAGTACAAGTAGGGGGTTGAAGTAGAGTGCACGCACCTTGATGAGCACGCCGTTGGCGGCGCCGACGCCGGTGCCGACCATGACGGCCGTGGGCGTGGCGAGCCCCAGCGCGCAGGGGCACGAGACCACGACCACGCTGATGCTGAACAGCAGCGCAAACAGGAACGGGTCGTCGCTGTCCTCCTCCATCCAGCTCTCAGGGACGTGGCCGGACTGCGATAGCAAGCGTTGATGGGGAAATCATGTGGGTTAATATGCGTGGAAAGGGACACCATGTGGGTTGGTATGGGTGCAGCCAGGGGGTGCGGCCGTCGCGCCAACGCAGCTGTTGTGGTTTTGCAGTACCACAGTAGTATTTTGTGTTTCATGTGTTGGGTATGGTAACAGTTACAGGGCAGCAAGAGGTCGCAAAGGCAAGTACACACAAATACAGCCGTCAGCGCACCACTCACACCGGTGCACCACACCCTCACGCCAGAACGCGCCCACGCTGAGCAACCAACACACCGTCACCCCTCCTGCGAGGCGACTATGCACTCCGCCTCCCCCCTTTTTCCCTCCCCAGCTGCTCACCTCGGCCGCCCCGAACCATATGGCAAAGGTCAGCAAGGCGAGGCCCAGGACGGTGGGCGTGAAGACACCTGCGACAGTGTCGGCAAACTCCTGGATGGGCGCCTTGCTCATCTGTGCCTCCTCAACCAGGCGCCCAATCTGGGCTATGAGGGTGTCGGTGCCGACCTGGGCGCCAAGGGGAGGGGGGTGGTGGGGGAAGGGGGGGGGCAACGTGAGGTTAACGATGTGCAGGAGTTGAAGTTGTAGGTGCTGCTGCGGCGATCATACGGGAGGGCGCGGGTTGGACTAGAAAAAATGAGGTCTGGTTGAGCAACAGAGTTCAAGTTGGTTACGCTGTCGTGGTGTGCTGCAGCGGTGGCGCGGCGCTTCAGCCCCGGAGGCTGCTACTTCAGCTTAAACATGTGTCAGCAAAGAGGGCCAGGCGTGTACCAGAATGGCAGTGCCACACATGCACGCACCCTCCCCACCAACGCCCGCACAGCATGTGCTACGCTGCCGCCAGCCAGCCGCCACGCCCGCCGTCCACATACCAAACCAGAGAGTATGCATTCCATGTGGATACATCAGTGTTGTACAACAGGGTTACTGATTATATATCAATAGCCAGCACGGCGGCGCACCTTGTGCGCGCGCATGATGACCATGCCGTTCTGGTTGACGGTGCCGCCCACGACCTCGTCGCCCGAGCGCCGCAGGACGGGCAGGGGCTCGCCCGTGATCATGCTCTCGTCCACGTAGCTCGTGCCCGACACCACCACGCCGTCTGTGGGCACCTGTTCAGCAAAACAATGGCCAAATCCCGCCAGCACAAGCGGCCACACTGTGAGCGAATGCGCATGCAAGCACCAGGCAACCGCACGCAGCAGGCCGCCAGTACGCGCACACTATACGACAACTTTTACGCAGTTTAAGGCCTATTTATGCGCCCTGGTTGGCGCTGCGTGCCCACAAAAACCAGCATGCAAGCACCACAAGGCCTGGTACTACACACAACAGCACGTGCCCCCAGGTCTCCGGGCTACGCCACTGTGTGGCGCGCACCACACATGCTCCTGCAGCTCCTTAAAGCCACACAAGACCACATCTATAGCGTGATCGTAAACTTCAAAAAAGCATGTAGGCTTACAGCATGGAACACGCACCTGTGAGCCCAGCGGCGCGCACACCAGCTTCCCGCCAAACTGTTTCGCCCCCCCCCCCCCCCAGCAACAGCGCGCAGTGCGCTCATACATACAGTATACTACTAGTACTTCAGAACTATAGTATAGTACTTTGTACTCAACGGTAGTACCAAAGAAAACACATGGCCTGGTACAACGACGCGCCGGACGCGCACCTGTGACCCCGGCAGCACGCGCAGCAGATCCCCCGGCTGCACAAGCTGTATGTCAATCTCGCGCTCCGTCGCGCCCTCGCCCTCCCCGCTGAGCAGCAGCGCCTTGTGCGGCTGCAGGCGCATGAGCATGGACAGCGCCTGCGACGTCTTGCCCTTGGCGACCGACTCCAGGAACTTGCCGAGGGTGATGAACGTGAGCAGCATGGCGCCTGCGTCGAAGAACACGTGCGGCTGGAACCCGCTGTTCACGCAGCCCACCAGCACCGCCAGGGTGCTGCGGCGGGGGGACCGGGCGGGGGGGGGGAGGAGGGGGGGATGGGGTTTGAGGCGGCCGCGGGGCAGGCACAAGCTAGGCTGAGCAGTGGTGAGGAGCGTGTGTTCTGGTTCGCTGCTGTTGTTGCTGCTGTGGCTGCTGTTCACCGTTCACCCGTATGCTAGCGTGTGTATGCTAGCGCGTGCCTGTCACCTGCTGCGTCTGCTCGCTCACCAGTCCCTCCCCCCTGCGCCCGCAACCCTGAACATGCTGGCCCAGTTGTTGCCCCAACTGCAACAACTCTCCACTTCAACCTTCTACTTCAGATTTCCGCACCCGCTGCACTCCACCACACACACAACGCAACTTAAGCCCGCGCCAAGCCACGCAGCCGCCGCCACCACCACCACTGCGCCTGTCTCCACTGCCCCATGCCTGCCGGCCCTACAACACCAGGGCACGCTGCTGCCGCTGCCACTGCGGCTGCGATGCCTGCCGCCGCCGCTGCCGCCGCAACTTGCCTGTACGCGTAGCTCGCCGTGGTGCCCACGACCACCAGCATGTCCATGCCCAGCGACGCGTGCTTGAGGCCGCGCCACGCCGCGCGGTAGAAGCGCGCCCCCACGTAAAACTGCACCGCCGTGCCCAGCACCCACCCCACCGCGATGGACGCCGTGAGCTGCGCGGGCGGCGCACAAAAATGGCGGCGGGCGCAGCAGGGCAGGGTTGGTAGGTAGGAATGGCAGGGCAGTGGCTGAGGCCACATTGCGGCAGTGGAAACTCGGGCGAAGACGCTGGCAAAGGCACAGCGCGGGGGCTGAGGGAGGTGCAGGTGGCTGCCATGTGCTGCATTGCACTGGTGGTGCGGAGGGGAGGGTGTGGGTGGCGGGCAGGCGGCGGCGGCGCTGGTAGAATGCGGCAGACAGGGGCCACTCACGTTGCCGCCGCAGGCGAAGCCGTCGTTGTTCATCATGCCGTGCTTCATGTCGTGCTTGCCCATGAGGTGCATGACCATGAGCGGCAGGGACAGCCAGAAGCTCCAGATGAAGAGCCGCCGCCACTCCGCCACCTCGCGCTTCTGCGCCGACACGCACGGTGGCACCAGGGCCAGGGCACAGGTGCTCAGCGCAGTGCTGGAGATGGCAGTGCTCAGCAGATGAAGTACTTCGCACAGCTGTTGAACTAGGCAGGCGCCACCCAGGTAACACAGTGAGCTCAGCAGCATGGCGTGCCACTTGTCCCCGCATCGCTGTGCAGCGCCCTGGACACGCAACGCTTACGAAGGCTGGGAGCTTTGATGGTGTACACTGTAGGCACGCGTGGCAGCAACGCAGTTGGACAGGGTCGCCAGAGGTGCAAGCCGCCTCCGCTGCAGTCATTGCCGCTGCAACGCCGGCTCCTGGAAAATACCCCCGCGCCGCTGCAAATACAAACAATGTGCACTGTACACCAGTCCATAGCCGCCGCGGCGCTGCTCCAGTTGCCGCCGCCGCTGCTGCCGCCCAACGCTGCGCCGCCACGCCGCTCCTTTGCACCACGCCACCCGCAGCAGCGCACACAGACACGGCAGCACGCCAGGACGTGTACACTCCGCACACCAGGCATGAAGGCGAGCCAGCAAAGAGGAAGTTAAAAAAGTGCTGGCGACGGCGGCGCGCTCACCTGCGACGCGCCCATGACCGCAACGTCGCTGGCCGCCTTCATGGCCGACGCGTGGTAGCCCAGCCGCTCCAGGTGCTCCAGCAGGTCGCGCAGCCCCGCGGCGCCGCCCTCCCGCGCCGAGTCCACGCTCACCGCCGCGGTGCCCGCCGCCACGGACAGGGACACGCTCACCACGCCCTTGAGCTCCAGCAGGGCCGCTTCGACCCGGGGGGCGGCGTTGGAGTCCGTGGCCAGTGATGGGATTGACACGTGGAGCTCCCTGACAGTTGCGGACGCCCCGGCGGCGATGGTGCGCAGGTGGCCGGCCTTGTAGCCGAGGTCGCTGACCGCGGCCGCCAGGGCTGCCTCCGAGACGGTGCCGGGCTCGAAGTCGACCTCCGCTTTCTCGGCCAGCAGCGCCACCCGCACCCCCCTCACCCCCGGCTGGGCCTTGAGGTGCCGCTCCACCTTGGCGACGCACGCTGCGCAGGTCATGCCCGAGACTGAGAAGACGCCCAGGGAGCAGCCGGCGGCTGCTGGCCCCGAGGACGGCACGAATGCGTCCGTGGACGCTGGCGACGAGGGTGTGGGAGCTCGTGTGTTGCCAGAGGGGGAGGGGGGGGGCCTTTGCCACCATCGCACGGCGTCAAAGCCCGCTCCGTCCAACGCCTTGATGCAGGCGTCAGCACCGGCGGTTCCCCAGACGTTGGCTCGGGACTCTGGGAAGGAGACGACAGCCTCCACCACCCCTGGCACGGCCAGCAGAGCGCGCTGGGCTGTGTTGCCGCAGTTCTTTTGGCACATCATGCCCGACACGTGCAGAGTGACGTCCGGTGACAGGGAGGACTCGAAGCCCACCGCCTGCACCGCCCTCACCAGTTCTGGCACAGCAGCGCCGCCCCAGATGCGAGCTCTTGAGTGCTCGAATGATACGTCCGCCCGGGCCACCCCTGGCACCGCAGCCAGCGCCGCCTGCACGGTGCTCCCGCAGTTCTTTTGGCACATCATGCCTGTTACGTCGAGGGTGACATCAGGGACGAGGACGCAGTCGAAGCCCACTCCCTCCACGGCCGCCACGAGGGCGGAGGGTGTGGCACCCCCCCACACCTTCGCGCTCTTGTCGGCGAAGGACACCTCGGCGCTGGTGACGCCCGGCACCGCCAGCAGCGCCTTGTAAACCGTGCTGCCGCAATTCTTTTGGCACATCATGCCTTCTACTGACAGGGTGGTGGGCCCACCCATGGTGCCCCCTGGCCACCCACTCTCCTCGTCATCGGTTAGCAGGTCTGCAGCCTGAGGCATGGTTACGCCCCCTGCCGCTGCCGCCGCCGCTGCTGCTGCGTTGCCTGCCCGCCTCTCCCCGCTGCTCTCCTTGCGCCAGCCTCCCCCGCTCTCGTTGCTGAACCTCCTGCAATTGAAGCCGCCCGAGCTGTTGTGCCTGCTGCTGCTGCTGTGCCTAGACCCTCGAACTAGTGGTGGGACACGGAAGCTCAGGCCAGAGTCACATGAGTGCCGGCACCCGTCATGTCGCCCTGGGGTCTGTGCACACTGCAGGCCTCCTGTGTGGACTTGCTTTTTGCTACCCCCTTCGACGAGCTCGCCGCTCCCCTCGCGTGATCATGATGCAATTTCTGCGGAACACACATGAAAAACGCACACTAGTGGCAAATGGAAGATAGCTATTGCTTCTGTCATGATAGATCTGTTCGACATGTCGCGACATGATGGTATTCCGATGGATGCAATGAAGAAGGGGGAAGGAGCACGTGCTGAATGCACGCAGTTGATGCAACACTGCCAGGCGAAGACACGTTCTCAAGGTGCCCTGCGCGCTTGCAGAGCAGCCATTGCCCTACAATCTCTGCCCATGTCAGATAGGCACTCCACTCCACGGGTGCATGTGACACATGAGAAACGGTGTCCAGCATGCTAATCACACATGTGAGCAACAATGTAGTGCATTGGCTGCGTGACACGTGCGCCATCTCTTCCCACGGCGCCCGCGGCGCAGCTGCTGCCACTCATGCCTGTGCGCTGCACTGCCCACGGAGTGCGGCGATGGCAGCACCGACAGGCGCCAGGCGCACTTGTGTTGACCGACAATCGGCACCGGCATCGCGGCAGCACAATCCACATGTGTGCCACTGCTGGCAGCGGCCGCAGGGCACTGTCTACCATGCCGCGCGCCATGCACACACACACACACACACACACACACACATCCTCACCGCAGCGGCTAAAAGCGCGCCAGGAGTGCTCCCTAACCCCCGTGCACAGCAGACGGCCTCGACTTGGGCCTCCACCTGCCGAGTAAGTATACAACCCAAGTAAGTACTCGAGCTAACTGTCGCGACGTGCAGCGACGCGTGTTGCAGCTTCCTGCCCTACCCGTGCCCACATTCAAAAAGGCATTCTGCCCCCCTGCCGCACGGGTGCAGGCCACCCAGCAGCACGCAGTCGGCACTGTTCAACAGCTGCCGCCGCCCTCTTCTTGGCGTACACACAAGGCCGGGCTCCAAAAAGCCAGCACCGTCGCCGCACCAGTCGCACGTACAGTGTGCGCGAGGCATGACGGCGGCCGCGGCATGCCGCTCCGCGTACCAGCAATGGCACTGTAGCCAAGGCACTCTCCTAGGCATGGCGCCCCCGGAGTGGCACCAGGTGTTGCAGGCGCTGGCTACTGCCAGGGCCACTGCGGCACCCGCACATGACACGTGTAGTGCGTGACGCCATGCCGCCATTCCCCGCGCACGCATGGCGGTATGGCAAGCGTGGTCACGACACCTGCCACAGTGCCACGACCATGCCACGCCATGCCGCCATCCCCGCGAATGCATGGCGTGGAGTCATATATATGCCGCGCGGGGCTCACGGCGCCTGCCACAGCGGCACGACCATGCCACACGCCATGCCGCCGCCCCTGCGCATGCCCGGCGGCGCCACACATGCCACCTGCGCCCTCACGACGTCTGCCACAGCGGCACGACCATGCCTGGTTCGCGCCGGATGGTGCACACGCCATCCGCGCCCTCAGTGCTCTCCATGAGGCACAGGTACCACCGCAGTGATGCCACCGTCTCCCGCCAGCCGTCCGCCGCGCCGTCGCCGTTGGAGCCGGGCGCGGGGCCGCTGGCGGTTTCGCTGGCGGCTTCGCTGGCGGTTTCGGGGCGGCCCACGCCCAGCGCTGAGCACAGCAGCGGGAACTTTTCGGGCACGAGTATGTGTGCAAAGTCGGAGAGGTGCACGGCCCTGGGTGCGCGCCCAGCGAACGAGTTTGAGCAGGGGGCGTGGTAAGCATCACAGGCGGCTGGCAGGTGTTGCGGGGCCGGGCTTTGCTGTGGTGCGCACCGGGGGAGCTTGCAATGGAGCGGGTGGCAACAGTGCGGCGGACCGGGGAAGTGCTGAGGTTTTGTTGGCAGCGCAGAGCAAGTGTGCAGTGAAAATACCACAGCGCTCCAGGCCCGCTGTCACACTGAGGCGGCCTGCCAAGCCGTCACCGCCAGCACCAGAGGCAGCAGTGGCAGCGCTCAGCAGCAGCAGTGGCAGTGCTTAGCAGCAGCAGCGGCAGTGCTTAGCAGCAGCAGCGGCAGTGCTCAGCAGCAGCGGCGGCAGTGCTCAGCAGCAGCAGCAGTGACAGTGTGGGCGCGCGCGCACCTGCCCTGGGGTCCGTCGGCGAGCGTGATGGCGTATGTGCCGCCCGTGCGCACGGCGGCGGCCTGCTCAGCAAATGCCGGCAGGCCCGCCAGCGTCTCGCACAGGCGCTGCAGCGATGCGCTGTCGAATTGCAGCGCCGCGTACAGCGTCTTCTCCTCGCGAACAACACAGCTGCTCAGCAGAGCAGGCGGGCGCGGGCAGCAGGCGCAGCAGCATTGTGCTCAGCAGCAGCAGTAACGTGCTCGGCAGCAGGGCGCGCGGGCGGGGGCAGCAGCAGCAGTCAGTGTTCAGCAGTAGCAGCAGCAGAAGCAGCAAAGTCTGAGCAGAAGGGAGGGCGGGCGTGGGCAGCAGGCAGAGCAGCAAGTGCTCAGCAGCAGCAGCGGTGAAGTGCTCAGCAACTGGGCAGCAAGTCTCGCACCTGCCGAAGCACGGATTCCATCTGTAGAGATGTGGTGTGTTCAACTGGGGGCTGCAGCGCAGGTGGCACGGATTGGAACAGACTTACTTGTGCATCTACTGCAGGGTATGTACTTAGCACTTCTGTGAGTACTTCTTTTGAAATAAACCCACAGCGTATTTTTTTACTGCACACTTGAATACTGTACTTCGGAAGTAGTTTAATTTACTTGCACTTGGGGCGTGCAAGAGCCGCCGGGTGTTGTGTAGGATGGTCACATGGAGAGGCTGGTTGTCTGCCAGTGTCAATGTATGCCATGCAACCAAGCTATGCAAAACCTACAAAGCCCTCACGCGCGCGCAGCGCTGAGGAGTATGTGGGTAAGCGGTGCTGCCTGTTTAGGTGCGGTCTGTCATCAAGTCCCTCGTGCATGAACTCGGCCGATGGTGCGGCCCGGCGGGCAGCCCCAGACCATTATTGGTCCTCTCTATACAAGACGTACTGTTTGTTCAGCACGCTTTGCGTGGGGCGTGGGAAGGTTTGTGTGCGCGTGCGCACCCGGGAAATGCGCCGCCAAGCAAGCGATCGACTCGTTACACTGGCTGGCGACAGCAAACTGCAAGCGATCGACTCGTTACACTGGCTGGCGACAGCAAACTCAGTGTGGTACACATACACACTCTGATGCACGTCCGCATGCTGCGTGGCAACATTATACTACTAGGTTGCAGCCCCACGTCCCAGGAGGCGTGCTCCCTAGGTACCGTCTGGTGCCGGAGTAACTACCCAAGTTGGTCACATCAAGTGCTTTTGGCACTTCTTTCTGGCCCCCAAAGTGATGACCTGCCATGTCTTGCGTTGTGAGCTACAGTAAATGCAACCATGTACTGCAGTATGGTATGAAACTCTCTGAGCAGCCCCCACATTAGGTGCACCCCCACATTGCATTACGGCCAATAAAATCAACTGACGCGTGTAACTACTACTAGTAGTACTTTGGAACTAGTACTTCGGAAAGTACCAGTACACAGCAGGCACATACATCGAAGTACATGCCCATTGTAACACAATGATCCCTTCACAGCCCCCCCCCCCCTCCCACACCTGAGCCTATCAGCGCCCACGCTCCAGCTCAGCAGGCTCTCCGCAGCCTCCACGCCCGCCCCCCGCCCCATCAGCCGCAGCCCCTCCGTCCGCAGCGCCATGCCCACGCGCTGCACGGCTTCAAAGGGCAGCGCCGCAAAGGCAGACAGCGCCACGTGCAGGCGCCCGCCGCGCCGCGCGAGGAAGACGCAGTCGCGCACGCGCGCGTCGGCCTTCGCGGCGGCCGTGAAAGCGTCGAATTCTTTGATGAAAGCGGGGGCGCTGGCACGGTCCGGCTCCAGCCAGACCGCGTACTGCCTGCGGCGGCGGAGGCGGCGGCGGTTGTGTTTATTGTGCGGGCGATGTGTGTGTGGTGCTGTGCAGGGGAGTTGCCACACGCCAATCCCGTGGGAGCGATGGCTCTTCTAGTATACTTCAGAAGTACAAACTGCAGCTATGTGCACATGCCTTCATGTCTCTATGACTAATACACAGAGTTCAACTGTGCGCACATGCCCTCATGTCTCTATGACTAGTACACAAACTTCAACTTGCAGGTAGCACAGCGGGGCCGCACAGGCCTGTATAGCGCCCGCCAGGCACGGGTGTGTCCGCGTGCCACATGGTGCGCAACATGCTAAGTGTACCTGCATATGCTGTTACTGATTTCACTTGAGAGTTGAAGTACGTTGTGGTAGTGGTAGGCACCAGAGGTGTAGGTAGGGATGCGTTGCCGCGCTTGCAAGCAATCATCTGTATGAGCTGTACCATGCAGCACACACATATTCACAAGGCGTTTATGAACACATTTGTACACCACAGTACATGCTCCAGAAGTACTTCACGCCGTGTTGCGCTTTTGGGTGCAGACACCCACTGCACTGCACACACCATGCATAGTACATCGCAACTACACCCTGGCACACCCAACTACGCACACGATGCCCCATCCGACACGCACAAGCACAACACCTCAATACCTAGCCTGCGCCCCTGCCGCGCCAGGTGCCGCAGGAACCGCCAGCGCGGGCGCCTCCGGGTGCCATATAGTCCGAACCTGCGTGCAGTTGTGCAGCGACAGCAGCGCGCGCTGCGCGTAGCCGGCGTGCTCCATGAGGTACGTTATGAACCCCCAGTGGCACCTGCGCGTGGTGGCGGCGGCGGCGCGGCGGCAGAGGCAGCGGTCAGCGCGGCAGCAGCGGACGCGGCCACCAGAATGAGCTGTGAAATGCTGTGACAGCGCTCGGTGAGGCCGGCGGCAGTGGCTTGTAGCGCGGTGACAGGCGGCTGCATGGTTGGTGAGCTTGAAACTCCAGTTGTTGAGCTTCAACTGCAAGTGCTGAGCTGCACCTTCAGGTAGCTACAACTGCAAGTTCTGAGCTACACCTTCAACCACAATGCGGCAGGTCAAGCGGATGTCAAGCACACACTTCAAAGTATGCCCCATGCTTACAGGAGCCGGGGGACATTCCAGGCAACGGTTTGCCTGCCACGCTTGCACAAGCTACCCCTCCGCTTGGCGCCATGTTGCCACGACTTTCTGCAGTGGGTGCTGTGCAGCCACTATGCGCTACTGAAGAGAGCACAAACCTTGTAGTTTTGATATGCTATACAGGCGGGTAGGCGGCACTCACACGACGACGATGCGCGTCTCCGGACACCACCGCAGCCACGACATGAACGCGTCCAGCCGCCCCAGGTCTCCCGCTGCGAGTGCATGCCACAGCACATGCCGCAGTGCACGCCGCAGTACAGGCAAGCGGCAGCAGGGAGTGGTGCAGTCGCATAACCACCGCTCAGTGCCAGCGTGCATGATGGCTGCAAGACCCCGTGTGCAACATGCCCGCATGGCGCAGGTGCACAGCAGCGAACCACAGGTAGGCGCTAGTGGTGCCGACATGCAAGTAATTCGATGCATGTTTTTTCCCCGTGTGCTGGTTCCAGTGCAGCGCTGCATGCGCGTGGTGCATGTGGCGTAGTCGGACTTGCAAGCGCTGAGCACGTGACACAAGGGGCGGCGTATGGCAGCCGCGTGTGCACACTGGAAACACGCGTTGCAAACCCAAAAACAACAAAAACAACGAAAAATGGTTACAAACAAGTTCATGAGGCGCATTTGCCAGCACTCGCTGTCCAACAAAGGTCCGTTGGCTGCTGCAACGCACATCCGTAGGGTTGCCGGAATCGTAATTATTTTAAAAACTACTCCGTACTTCGTAGCGTAATTTCACCGTGACCTTAAAATACTTGCAAATCTTCCATAATGCTTTCTGCTCAGCACAGTCGGACCATCACAATTGTCAAGGCATCGTAGGCTGCTGTACGCAACTGCCGCGGGCGCAATTGAATTACCGTTCACCGTAAAGTCCCGAAAATTACGATTCCGGCAACCCTACACATCCGTCAGTGCAGTCACAGGACCCTACAGGTGCAAGCTAGCCCACAAGCTGGTGCTGGCAGTTTGACGGCTGCTGGTTAATCAGTAGCTGCGGGAAGCAGAGAGCTGCGTGCTTACCACAGCTCCACCAATCTCCCACCACGTTGTCCAGGTGCACGTCGCGCCATTTCTTGAGGCCTGGAAGTGGGCACACGTCACGCACGTACCACAATTCTTGCTATGTGAGCAGCATGTTCATAAACATGCACATGTACTTCGACATACACACATAAATACACGTGCACATTCACACCATATCATGTAGTATGAAGTGCTTTATGACTACTACTGCAAAATAGAATGAAACCTTCGGTAGTACACCAGATTCTACACTTGGAACACATGTGCCACGTGTTCAAAGTGTGTCACTTACCGCTACAGACAGGCAGCCAGCATACGCGGCGGGCTAACAAGGATAACACTGAAACGTCGGCAGCTGCCATTGGCCACCTAGGATGGGTGTGTAAGCCTTGGGAAAGACGCACTGCAACCTGCCGCATGTAACCTTCGAAATTGGTGCCTTTGCACACACACCACTTGCCACAAATCATCCATATAAAAGAGGATATGACGCCGCCACTTGCGGCAGCACCCTGCTACATGTATGCATAGACACAGTTGGTGGTCTCATGGAGCAATCAAAACTGGCACTGTTGGCGCGGCACACTTCAGACCTGTACTTCCCCTGGTGGAATAAGCGCACCGCGGCTTCCATTAAAACCAACCAGCCTGCACTAACTATGCCCCCACTTCCGAAACACAATTCCTTATTGTTCCGAAACATACCAGGCCTTTATGGTAGCTGGGCACGCAGGCAACACTATGCCAGAAACATGTAGCTTGTCCACCACAGGGTGGCACGCGTGTTTAGGGCAGCTGGCGGCGATTGGTACGTGGTGACGCCTCCCAGGCACACAATGTGGCACGTACAACTTCTTGCTGTTAATGTGCGCCACATGCAGTCGCGTAAGGTATGTCAATGTGGCACGCACAACTTGTTGCTTTTAGAGCGCGCCACGTGCAGTCGCCTAAGATGTGTCAGCTGTGTGCGCGCCTGCAAGTTCAAATTGCTGTCCCGCTAGGTGCATGTTGGTGTTGTGCTCGTAACACCTGTAACCGCCAACGTGCCTAGGCGTACGAGAGGGCTAACTGCAGGCAGACGCAGAGCGAAGTGCAACTGCTGGTGCACGTGCAGTGCGCCCAGAACCCTCGGCAGCACACCTGTCAGCCGGCAGCTGCTCCCATGCTGGCCCCTGGCAGCCAGTAACTGCTCACAACTCTTCAGTACAAGCAGACGTCTTTATAATGCCACTGCACATGTGTCTGCAAACAGTACCATGGTAGCATGGTGTTGCGTACTGCAGACACAAAAGCTGGTCATACCACTGCGAAACTCGCCTGTGAGCTTGGGCTCCGCCTCCAGCTCCTCCCTCCGCCGCCCCTGGCACTCCGGGTACTCCTCGAAGTACTCCGTGCACACGGGCCACGCCACTATGGGCAGCGGCAGCGCCTCGAAGGCTAGGCACGCCGTTTGCAGGGCTCTCGTCATCGGGGATGCAAGGATTAGCTGGGGCTGCGCCTGGGTGGCCACCCACTTGGCGCCGAGCTCCGCGGCCTGCTGCTCCCCCAGTGGCGACAGCTTCGAGTCCCGCAGCTGCTGGGACAGGGACATTTTCATGCCCTCGCAGACGGTGTTGGCCACGCTCTGCCCATGCCTCACGAACACCACCATCTTTTCAAAAGGCTGAGGCGGGGGCAGATTCTCCGTGGGGTCCTCGTCCACCCGTCGCAGGTGCATGGCTGCTGCTGCTGCGGTGCTGGTGCCCTGTGCTGCGAGGCAGCTGCTTCCTGCTCACACAGGTGCTGAAGCTGCAGCTACCGACACAGTCGTCGTGTGCCTGGGCTTGCGTCGTCAGTCCGCGACCCCAAAGAAAGGCGTAAAGCTTTTCACGATGCTGCCGCAGTCTGGAGGTGCGGATCGCTGCCGTTGTACAGTGGCTTGCCGTCACAGGTGTTGCTCCACAGCAGGTGCTGCCGCTGCCGCTGGTGGCCCGCCGCTGCTTGCTGGCGCGCCAGAATCCCGCCAGGAAACGATCAGCGGGGGCCTGAAGGGTGGTGGCGGGGGTGTCCGATCTGCAGCGGGTCTGGCGATCCCGCCTGGAGGGTCGGTGGCACGAGGAATAATGACGGTAAGCAAAGTGTTACCGCGTTGTGCGTTGTTGTGGCTCGCCCGCCACACCGCCGCCGCTCGAATCTCTCGTGCAAAATGAACTTCAATTAAAATAACTTCAACAACTCGCCAAGAAAGGGCGCCAAACGCGCGCTGTTCAAGGCGAACACTTTCATGATCATTGCAAGCTAGCCAGCCAGCAGAGATTGTCAATACTCGAAAAAACGAGCCCAATACCAGTACCAGTACCTGCCGCGGCCATCAGTACCGGTACCAGTACCAGTACCAGTCGAGGCGCACGTACCAGGACCAGTGCCAGTACCGGGCAAGTGTGTCAATACCGGTACCAGTACCAGTACCAGACCGCCGCCGCGTACCAGTACCGGTACCAGTACCAGTTGTCAAAGTGCCCGTGCAAGCCACCAGGGCAGCAAGCAGCAGGGCACAGGCCGACGGGAGACCAAGCCTGGTCGAGC
>JAULBY010027040.1:0-16766 GCA_032358315.1 Ophiocytium majus | reverse complement strand
CCCTGCCGCAGCTGACCCGTGTGCGGGTGAGTTGAGCCGTGGCAAAGAAGCACAGAGCGCTGAGCAGCAGGCGGGGGCCTGCACGAAGACCGCACTGGGGGGGGCCCACCTATAGAGCGTCTACAGGGGGTGTTCGTCCATGTGCTTGCTTGTTTGAGTGGGCTTAGCAGAGTGCACCCTGGTGTCCGAACGCGTGGTGGCTAACAAGGGATTTGGACTGTCCAGAGTCCTTGTACCTGGCCAGCAGCACGCCACACCCCCAGCAGGCGGATGCAGGCACTACTGGTAGGCAGCAGCAGGCGGTGATGCAGCTGTTGCATGTCCTATCTGCTGGACTGCTGGCAGCAGCCTTCGTTGCCCTCGGCTCTTGCTGCAACCAGGCACTTGGGCGCACGGTGTATGGGGTCCAGGTACTGTGCACGAGCTAGCATGCGCGGAAACTGTGCACACGCAGGCGTCTGTTGGTGCTGGCTAGACACGGCTGTGCTGCGCTGCTGCTGTGCTGGCTGCAGGGCCAAGCTGCGTTGTCGCTTACTGCCTGTTTCTTGCTGCCGGCCGTCTCCTTCTTCGCAGGGAAGCATGCAGGAAAGCTACCACATTTTGAGCAAGTGGCGCGAATGGCATGGTTGGAACGCGCTACGCTGTGGCCGTCGCGAGCTGGCACTCTCGACTGTCAGGGTCGTGGGAGGCGATTCCCTTTGGACTGCGGTGCTCAACGGATTCTGGGACGAATCGCGGCCTACTCACTGGGAAACCGATCTTGCGCGGCTGCAAGTGCCCGCGTTGGACGAGCTCACCCGCTTTATCTTTCAGGGCAAAGTCCCGAATTGGGAGGCCTGCAAAGGCCATGGTGCTGTCATGGATGATGCTGACCTGGCCAGGGCAAGGAGCCTGGGCGCTCTGCGCCACCTACGTGATGGTGCAACCGCTGCATCGTTTGCAGCCGCGGCAGCATGGTAAGTTGTCAACGCACCCTAAACACTGTTCTATGTACTCTGAAACTACAGTAGTAACTCAGGTGTGTGCACAGACATGTATTCTTATCATACAAACGTCATCTTGTGCAGTTTGCACCTTTTATATCACAAAGGGAGGACTGTCGTACGCACAGGCTAGGTAACTGTACTGCACAATCCAGTAGCTTGTGAAGGCAAGGGGGTGTAGCACTTGCATGTGGCCAGCCGTTGTGTGTGTATTCGTGCTTATTCCCTGTTTCCAGCCTAGGTATTTGTGTGTATCATGTGGCATTTAGGTCAATGCACTAGTAGTGTACCCTCATCATGTGGACGCACTTCAATGAACACACCTTAAACCAACTCCAACTTGTAGGTCAAGGCTCAAAGGCGCAGCCCTTGGTCCTTGCCTTTGTCGCACACGGGAAGTGTATGACAACATAGTGGGTATATATACCATACATACTTCCACGAAGTATGCACATAGATACGGTATATTGTGCTGCTGAACACACCGGTTGGCACATCACTGCTGATGTACCATGGCACGTGTTCAGAGTGTTGAGTGTTGTAATAAAGTGTTATAAAGAGCACCGGCTGCTTTCATGGTTTTCCGGCCATGCTGAGTGAAAGCAGATAGCACATAACCAATTTCCTTTTGTGTGCTGCCATCCATCTTGGGCTCGCAGCTGCTTGGAGGGAGACGGGCCCGGGCAGCAGGAACTTTTGGCGTTTGCAGCTGAAGCGCTGCACGTACCCATTGAGTTGTTTGAACGCGTGGATGACAGCACAGATGTTGTTTACCTGTGCATGGCCTTTTGGCCAACAGAAGCAACCACACCGTGTGTGCGCATCCTGCGCCAGCCTGCAGTGGGCTCTGCTGCAAGTGCTGCGCCACCGATCCAGCAGCCTGTCACCTTTTCTGCCTTACTCGTGGAGGCTGGGTCTGCGTTGCGGTGCGCCGCTGAGTGGGGGGGTAAGGGCTGTTGCATTGCTGGGTCTCCTGGGTCATACCTGCCCAGGCACGGTTACTGTCCAAATGGGCATTGTGCGCAGCACTGCAGTGAGCTTTGCACACCTGCCTTTGAAGGTCACTTACCCCAGCCTGAGTTGTGCCGGTCAGCTTCGTGCGCGGTGATACTGCCAACCATAGCAGGCTTGACAAGCTTTTCTGTGCAGCAGCAGCGGCACCACTTGCGTGAATTTGCCACAAGTGCTGGGGTATGCGCAGTTGATGCGGTGCTGCCAGGTGACAGGTGGGCTGTGCAGTGCATGGGCGTTGACGGCGACATCCAGGCAACCCTGTGCCCAGCCAAGCTGTGCTACAGCTGTGGCACTTACATGGCTTTGATCGGGTTGCATCGTTGCGATTTTCACCGCTGCTGGGCTGGTGCGGCAGCCTTGCCTGCGCTGCACAGCACGGCGTTGCTGGTCACGCCTGTGACAGCAGACATACCGCCAGCACTGTCCAGTGGTGGTGTAGATGTGCCGCTGTCTTTTTCACCGCATGACAGCTACTTGCCAGGCCATGAGTTCTCTCCACCTGTGCAGGACGACCATGACGCAGACTACGACGGAGACTATGACGGAGCAGGCGCAGGCGAAGGTTACTATTTCGATGACGCGTCAGACAGCCATGCCACGGAGGCTGGAGGCATGTTACCTCATCATGGCTCTACAGATGGACCTGGCGTTGATCACCTGCAGAGGCTTCAGGAGGCACCGGCGGCAGGAGGCGACAGACTTCTGGAACACACTGCCCCTGAAACATGGGTGGTCTCATATGCGAAGGTGAGTACTTCGTGGCACACGTCAAATGCCTTGTACTACTAGTAGTACTACAGTACTGAGTGTGACAGTGTTGCATTGCTGCCAGTGTGTTGTTGCAAGGGGCAAGCTGTTGTCTGGCGTGTGAGTGAGTAGTTAGTTGCCCGTGTAAATATCCTGGATCAGCACTGCCTAAGTATTCATGTACTCACAGCTGTGTACCTATCGTCGAGATGGGTTGATTCAAGTCCATTAGTGTTTATGCTGTTGGTAATAACCTGCTGCGCCAGTTCCAGCTATTAAATTACAGGCGCCAGTCGCAGGGTCGTTTGTTGCATGTTTGTTGAGGCACGTTGTTGAGAGTGCACATGCGCAGAGATAAAAGTGGCCAAGCGTTGGTGCACCGTGCAGCAGTCAGAGTGTGTGGGGTATGTGATATGTGGTGCGCCGTGCAACAGTCCGAGTATGTGGGGGTATGTGCTATGTGTAATGCTTTGGCGTCTGCCATACTTATTACAAATACTACCTAGTTGCCGTGCAGCAAACAGTCTTTCGAGGCGGTGGCTGCTAGTACTAGTACAGTGTAGTAGTGACAGGTTTGCTTTGTTTGACGTGCAAGCTTTTTTTGTTAGTGAATATGTACTGAGCACACACGCGGTTGAGTGTAGTGTGTGGTAGGGCAATATACCACTCAGACTGTAGCACATGCTGGGCACAGCAGGTGTTGGCGGTGGTTTGCGGCACCAGCTGCGAGGACAAGTATAGGGGAACACAACACAGGGCAGGTGCTTTAAACGATCCAACTAGCTCCTATCAGTGCATGAACATGCACGTATCAAATGTTATGAAGTATGTGTTACCCATTCATACTAGGGGCTCAATGAGACTTTCACATCTCTATACCAAATTATTGTGTCATGTACTTTCTGCCTAGTTATGGACGGGTCACGTTATATGCCATCGCCCACCACCCGCTTACTCTGCAACCAAGGCCTGGCCTTCCTGTGGCAGTGGAGCGATGAACTGCAGCTGAGCACGCAGTTACGCCAACTGGTGCGTGTTGCACTCCAACCCTGCTCTACAACGTGCCTAGCATTTGCGTGGCATTGCGCTCCACTGCACTGACACTGCCATGCCACCATGCCTTTCCATGCTCTGCTTTACAGGTGCTGTTTCACAACCACCTTTGGCGGCTGTACAAGGAGTCACAAGCATCATTGAACGGTCGTGACATGATTGTTCTTCGAGACGTTTTACCTGTGGAAAAGGGTGGACTGCAGCAGGTATGATCACTTGCATGGCTTGCTTTGCAGGTACTTACCCTGTATTTGCGCCCACACCGCACTTAGCAGCTACTAGCTGCTATAACACCGTTGCATACAACTGCTCCAGCAGGTATGCGCACTTGCATGGCTTGATGTGCAGGTACTGACGCACTTGCATGGCTTGATGTGCAGGTACTGACGCTGTATTTGCGCTCACACCTCACTTAGCAGCAATGACAGCGTTGCATGAGCGGTTGACACAACTGTTCCAGAATGCTGCTGCCTCACAACCATTCCTTCATTGTCTTGCAGGGGCAGCCTGACATGCACCACCTACGCGTGTTGGTGCACAATGGCGAGTCGTGGGTTTGCTCATGCTCACCATTGTTACATGCCCACGCAGTGGACGCGGCCGCCGCAACAGCTGCCGAGCTGCCTCCGTGTCAGCACATTCATGCTGCTGACATCCTGCTCAGCATGCTTCGACAGGAGCCCAGTGACCGTGACGCCGTCACTGGCATGAATACCACTCTGGTCGTTAACTGCGAGTTGGAACCTGCAGCAGGTGATGACTTCCAGCCTCGTATGTTGGATGAGCTCAAAGCCATCAAGCTTCTGGACATGACATGGCAGCCTCTGCATCGATGTTTTGACATGGAGGCCATCGTCTGGCTCACTCATGCCAGTGCACGCATGCCTGCCTTGGTTACAGCAACCAGGTTGGCTGAGACAGAACAGGTGACCCACCCAACCTGTAAAACACTTGTGCTGCAGTCATTATGTGTGTCGCCTGCGGGCCTGCACCTGCGCATCACCCTGGCTTGCGTGGCATGTCACACTTTGGTGCTGAACTGCTATTAGCACATGCTGCGTTGCACACGTTCTTGTTGTACAAACAGCTTGGAAGCTGTGTGTTTGACAGATCATGTTACCTGCACCTGTAACACGATGCCTTCCGTTGCTTGCTTTGATGTGCCTTTCTTACAGGCGGCTGCATACAGTTACACATGCCATGACATGGTGTGCGAGAAGAAACGGTTCCCTCAGCTGTGCGCCCACATCAGGGCAGTCGTGCCTAAAGCGGATGGTGATATCATCCAGGTGGGGAATGCTGCTGGCTCCGGTTATCGTGCTGACCTTCCACATCCAGTGCATGATCCACGTGCACCAGTCAACGTCCAACGCCAGTCCATGCAGCCTGTACCACACATGCGCCAGCACAACCCCATGCTGTATGACAGTCTGCAGAAGGTGATTAGCGAGCGCGGCAGGAAGGGGACCGATTCCCTGCCCCGCTTGCTGGTGCCGCCCGCCACTAATCTGGCCTGTTGCATCTGCACAGCAGCACTTGAGGTTGTCCCTGTTACCTGTACAGCAACCATATGGTCAGACTGTGGCCCCATCAAGCCAGTTTCGATGCAGTGCCTGGACTGCCCTGGTCGCTGCGAGGGCCAGCGCGTGCATTATGACGGACGTGACGACGGCTTGTTTGTGCTGAATGATTCTCACATCTTCACGCACGAGCTGCTTCTGCACCATTGCCATCATCAGCCCACCACCACTGGTGAAACAGCTGCAGCATGGTTCACGAATACCATGGCCAAGGGCAAGCTCGCGGGCAACATTTCTGAGGACGACCACCAAAAGTACTTGAAACATGGCAGCAGCCTGCGTCAGATTTTCAATGTGGCAGCGCACCAATTCAGGAAGCTTGAGTGGTCGGCTGACCCTCGCAACGAGTGCGAGATGCTCCCGCTGTGCCCGTTGTGTGGTGACCACCCTCCTGTCCTTATTGCAGATGCCAAAACCATGGGCATGCGCAAGGCACTTGACTCATTTGTGGATCCAGGTGAGTGACAAGGCCGCCTGCGGTGATGCAACCACTCCATGGTGGGCGCGCAAAGTAGTCATAGTTCAATGACTGACGAGGCAGAAGTGTCTTCATGCATCTCACACCACCGGTATGCGTATGGGCAAGGTGCCAGGCGAAAATGAACTGTTGGCTATAGGATTTTGCTTCCAGTATGGGCTTGGACTTCAACTTGTTGTACTTTAGCCCTGCCGCCGGTGCATCTTGTGGTAGCCCCTATCTGATTCTGCACATGCTGCCGCACGTGCAGACACCTTACCCATGCACGCTCTGCACTTTCTGTTTCTGCTGTGTGCTCATGCAGGCTCGGGCAGCACCTGTGAGCGAGTGCAGGATGGTCTGCACAAAGGTGACACATGCATGTTGGGTAAGCACAAGTTCTCAGCAGACGCCAACAAGTTGCTGCAGAAATGCTGCAAGGGCATCACGCCCCTCACAGCAACAGAGTACGAAAGCCTGGTTGAGGCTTCACCAGTGTGCCTGTCAAACATCCTGGACGCTGTCAAGTTGCTTCACTCTGAAAGATCGGATGGCTCTGAGGCGCTGTCATGTCCAGTTGGCAGGAGCTACCCCTCAGCGTTCAAGGACCTGCTGCGGTCGTGTGTTGCACCGGTGGGGGCCACGCTCATCATGCCCCCTCGGTCCACTGACTCAGACAGAGCAAGCCTCGTGCGTTGCGGCACTGACGAGGAGCATTTTTTCCCGCGCATGCTGCTGGCGCTGAGCAGAGTTGCCGTTTGCGAAGGTGTACAACAGCCACTTGGTGCGGCAGCTGCTCAGCAGTTCAGGTGTTACATCAGGGAAAAATGGGTGCTGCTGCACACCGTGATGGTGGAAGCTCGCCTTGCCTCCCTGTCCACTGATGTCACAGCGGCTGACCACGGCTTACCCATACCTAAGTGGCTTCAGCCATTCGTCCGCAGGGCGGGTGAGCTGTACAGCACGTACAGGCAGACTTTGTGCGGCAGGTTGCCGATATGCGCGGTGGTGACGTGGCTGTGGCGGGGGACCCTTGCTTGGCTGACATCGTGCGATCCATTGCACCAGAGTTGCGCGAGGTCAGTGTGGAGCACTTATGGCAGCGCGGCATGTGGTTTCACCCCCAGCACAGGTATGCTAAAACGTCATGCATGTTTGGCTTACATGTGAAGTGCGTGTGCATGCCTGTTGCACGCACCCTGCAGTATACATACATACTGTACGAAGTACTTGCATTATACTTCGAAATATGCGCAATGCCAGTGCATCTGTACATGCCAACTGGTTGCTGCGCCTGTTATGGCTGTGCATGTGTGCTTTGGTAGCACTGCAGGCGGAACAGGTCAACGGTGTCCAGCATGGCATTGGCATGGCATGGACCTCATTGCCACAATCACCACTGACAATGGTTTTGTGGATGCTCCTGTATTTGCAGATTCGAATGCGCATCCGTGCCAACCTTTGTGGCTGACAAGAAGCTGCGACCCAAGAAAACGTCTCGACACGCATCTGGCACCTCAGCTGGGACATCAAGCGGCCGAAATAAAGGCGATGACTGCAACAAGGAGCGCCCACACACATGCACCTTAACACCGGGGGTTTTTACTTACTGGTGCCCGCATTGGTGGGTGCCCAATGTTGATCGCTTCTGCTGCGGCACTGTGTAGGCCTTGGCACTGTTTACCGCGCACAACTGTGTGGCATGTTCGTGAGACGTGGTGGTTGCACGTGTGTGCCTGACATGTTTTGCACTTTTTACATTGGTGCGCGCACCTGCCGTAGAACAACGCATGCAGGAACGGGCGGTGGTGGCTGCCGCAGTGTGGTGGTGGGTGCCTCAGTGCTTATGAACACTAGTGCCACTGTATGTACGCAGTACCACTGTGTGCATGAGAGCAGCCCCCACTACTGCCACGCATGGGTGCTCAGCCACTCACCCAACATTAACCCTAATGCCACAGCCACAGAGGTTCACGGCCATGTGCGCACCTACCAGACGGTGTCCATGCAAATATGCATGCACTCGGTGGTTAGCAGTTGACACCTTGCACACTCGCACACTCAACTTGCTTACGCACCTTGCCCCCTGCCTGTTGCCTCTTTGTAGCTTCTGCTACGGGGTGGAGTTCATGCCGCATTGCGAGTCACCCGCCATTCCGTTCCTGACCCTGTTGCACCGGTTCAGGCAGGGCGACGGGCGCCTGCGCATCTTTTTCTACGACAACGGTAGGTGGCCAGGTGTACCTGAACCTGCAGCACTCCCGCAGCTTGCCGTCATGCTGGCCAGCACTTTAGAAATTGACATTGTGTATATGCGGACCAGGTGTGCACAAAACTCCTGAATCGTGGCGTGCTGACAACGCAGCGATGGCATTGGGCTCAAGACATGGGAATGCTACTATTCTTTTCAGAAAGGAGCTGCGTGACAACCTCTCACAGCATATGGCAGCCCTATATGGCATGTGCCAACAAGTCTTGTCAAGGGTTCTGACACGATAACTATGTTGTGCTTGTGCTTTATGTGCTGTTGTGCACCCTGCACTCTGCAGCATGCCAGCTTCTGAAGTATGCACTCGGGCGTGAGCCGGCTGTGGCAACACAGTGGTGCTTCCTCATTGACAAGCTGCACACTTACAACCACAAGGCCTGTGACCGCGCTCACAACCTGTACACATATGAGCTTCTGCATGACCAGCAAGATGCTGGCAGCCGCCTGGGCAGCTTTGCCTCCGCCATGCTCAGCAGCAGCTCTATGAATGAGCAAGACGTGGCGGCATTGCAGACTTTTGTGAAGAACACACAGGCGGCAGAGCAGTTTCACAGGTAAGTGCTTGCCCATTTTCTGTTCAATGCTGTATGCGTTCAGGCATTTTAATGACAGCTCTCACATCAACCATCCATGCTTGCCTTGCTACAGGATTGCTGACAATGTGGCGACACAACTGGCATACATGGGAAGTGGCAATGCCATGACCTACTTCATGTACTTTGTGGCACGCTATGTCGAGAGGTATGGCGGGCGCAACACAGGGGCGTTACAGACGGGCAGTGGCTTACCTCTGCACAGCAGTGCAACCAGTGGTGATTGTTCTGCACTGGCCAGTGGTGCACACATGGCAGAGGAGGACCTGATGGAGCTGCAGGTAATTTAAAATTCGAATGCTGTTGCCTGCCTGTTGTGCATCGCACTGGTGCATGCCTTTTTGGTGCTACATAGCATCAACTGCCCTTTTTGGTGGGTGACAGCGTGTTTTGTTTTACCTACTGTTGTGCACCGTGCTCAGGATGGTGAGCATTTTTGGAGTGACAGCAGCGGTGGGCGCGATGATGGTGAGAGCACCAACGGGAGCACGGATGACGAGTGCGCGCCCAGTGAGCAGCCAACTCCTCAGGTTGGTACCTGAACAAACACTTGTGCATTGGTATGCCACTGGTATGTACGTATGTACTCATACCCAAATACACATATTTTGGGGCATGCAGCTGCAGCAGTGGGTTCTCTTCCAGTTGCACCCATGCCAATGTGTGTGCAAGCAGGCACACGCTCGTCATACCTTGTTGCTGGCTCTCACCTGCCGGCAGCAGGCGCTTGCTGCTATTACAGCAGTATGATAAATATTTTTAGTGCGGTTACACGCGCTTGTCAAACCTGTTTCCAACTTGTAGCCCACCTGCCAGTAGCAAGCGCTTGGTGTTGTGTATAATACTTTGTGTTTATGTGCGGGTATGTGGCGCACTCTTACTTGAGCAATGCATCTGGCCTTGAAATGTTGCATGCAGGATCATGCCATGGACAGTGCATGGCAGCTGAAACTGTCAAGTCAGCCAGCTGGCCGCGATGCGCCACAACATCTCAAGCGTGCCCGCACGGTGCCACCAGCTGGTGTTGACGCGGCGCGCTCGCAGGAAGTACAGTCGTTACCAAGGGCTGACGCCGCTCTTTGCGATCCTTCTGATGTCATCTCAATTGATGACATGTCTGATGACAACATTGATGCCACCGAGCAGCTCATCCGTCTACAAGGCGCTTTTGGTGACAATGCAATGAGCATGTTGCTGGTGAGCCACGGACGTGCTGTGTCACTGCACTGAATTTAGTTACACCAAAGGTTGCTGCAGCAAGTAATGGTACAGTCTTCGCTCACAAACAGCTTTGAAAGTGCTGGCCACAGTGTGCGCACGTCACAACACCAAGGTACCGGTACCAAATACTGCCCCTGACACGCATGACATTAGTTTGCTCTGATTATGCCATGGGTGCACTGGCGCATACAAGCAGAAGCAGCCCGGTTGACACACTGCCGGCTGACACATTGCCACATTTAGAGTGTGTATCAAACTGGGTGTGTGGCACCCGCAGGAATTTGAATTTTTTGATGTATGCTTTTCACTTGCTCAAATGCTTACATGTTGCCCATTGTCTGCAAATGCACATGCAGGACACGGCTGCATGCAACGACAGCTGTGTGAGGCTGGTGGCCATGACACTGGCTAAGACAGTCTATGACCAGGTGCGAATGGGGCTCTGATGCTGTGAGGATTGACTTATTGAGTTCGATTGCACCCCTTGTGCTGCTGCTTGTGCTGCTGCTGATCACTTGTGGCTAACACCGAGCACCATTGTCTCACTTTGTTTCATGCTGTGCTGAACCTGGTCTCAGCCTGCCATAATGTGCATCAATGCAGCTGGGAGTCAGCTATCGATCAGCACACCCCAGATGGCAAGCATGCTACGGATTCCTGTGTGTGATGTCCTCACATACAAATTCAGCACACAATCAGCACTGGCCCTGTCGCTGCCCAGTGCCACATTTGCTGTGCTTCAGCTGCGCAGCACTAGCCAGTTGGTGCAGCGACAGCCATCTCTTCACACCAGCGGTGATAATGCAGGGTACGTGGTCCTGTACATTGATCCAGACGACATGCCTCTCTTTTACGGCAGTGGTGAGGGCAGTGGTGAGAGGCGCATGCACCAAGCTCTGGTTGCGGCAGCAGATACCGTGTCCACTTGCACTGACCCTGCTGATCAGCGGCGCGTCTGCGCAGCCTGGCTGGCTCCAGGCTGGCGTGGCACTATCACTCAGTTTTGTGATGGCAGGATCAATTTTGTGCAGAGCGACTTTGCACGCCTCAACGCCGGCGTCTATCTGAATGACAATATAATAGACTTCTACTTGCAGGTGAGAGGAATGTGCTGCACTGTTGTAGTGCCACCGCGTGTTGCTACGTTAACAACGCATGTATTGAGCTCGCGCGTGTGAATGTGCTCCTTGTCGTGTGTGTAGTACATGCATAAAGCAACGAATTGCTCAATTGCTTCTCTGGATACTTAATGTGGACATGCTGCCGTTTGCTGCTGTGCGCAGTCACTAGTGTCTGGGAGGGTGGGCACGGCTGCGCTAGGTATCACACCTGAGCAACTCACTGCCAGGACAGCACGTGCTGGCGCTTTTTTCACGCATTTCTACACCAACCTGTGCGCGTCAGGCGCTGAGGCAGCAGCAGAATGGAGACCATTGAAACTGAATGGGCAGTCCCTTTTTGGCATGACATACGTGTTCGTGCCAATAGCAGGTGGAAACCACTGGAGCCTCGGTAAGCTTGTTATGTGCCAGTGTCATGCACCATGTCAGCTGCCACAGTGTATCAGAACACCGTCACCTGATATGCCCCTTTGTGTCACCCTCCCTCTCCCGCCTCGCGTGCAGCTGTGCTCTGTAACCTGAATGTGCTGCCACGCCAAGGCACCGCAGGTGCTACTGAGTATGCACCGGCAATGGCATGCATCATTCACATGGATTCTTTACCAGGGATCCACAATCCACAGGCCATTGCACACGACCTTCGGGCCTATGTGCATGGAATGTGGGCAGCAGTATTTCATTCGCCATTGCCAGTGGGTTCTGCACTGCCACTAATACCGATACAGGCGCAGCGACAAAACGATGGGTGCAACTGCGGAGTGTTTGTTTTGCAGTATGCGGAACAGATGCTGCGACAGTGGCCGGTGCTCCCCCGCCCTCATCGTGCAGTTGCAGCTGCAGTTGAAGCAGTGCTTCGTCCAAACACTTTCACCGCTGAAGCTTTAGCTGCGAAGCGGCTTGCTATCCATGACATGTTCACACAGCGCAGGTATGTGCCCCTATATGCTGCCCAACGCTTGTGCACACAGCATTCTTGGAACTTGCCATGAGCGCTTTCCTGCCCAGCTAACTGCGTGTGGTGTATGCTGTGATTATCTTCGCTGTGCCCGCGCTGCAGGAACGTGTATCAACACCAATTGCAAGAGTCCCACAAACAGCGCATGCTGCGCATGAAATACGCGGCCCTCATGGACTCCCAGCAGGCAAGCAAATGGTGGCTGTAGCATGACCTGCGGCGGGCACCGCGGTGGTGAAAGTGGACAAGGCGCGGGAGGGCGGCGCCGTGGGGTTGCGCGACCTGCTGGCTGGGGGGGGGGGCGGGCAGTGTGTGCATGTTCTGATGTACACGGGGTCACGCTGGGGGTTTTGGGAATGACTGGCAAACCCGACACATAGCCCGTCCGAACGAGCTGTCACTTTCATTACGTGTAACACAACCTTGGCAAAAGCTGGTGTCCTGCCTCTAAGTTTTCTGTACCTACTGGTAGTATCTCAGCTGGTATATGCCGACGTTATTACATCACTGCTGCTTGTAGTTGCTGCTGCAGCCCCCGCACCGTGCCGCTGCAGCTGTTGCCAGTTTGGAGATCCATAGTGTCACACTCATCTGCTGCTGGTGCTGCACCGTCCTCCGCTGAGCAGCTGTAGCGCCCATGTGCTGGCGGCGCTGCACGGTGTTGGCGTTGTGGCGTTGGTGTGGCGGCCAGTGTAACGGGAAGCGCTTTGGGGGTCTGTCGGCGTGGCCGGAGCTGCTGGCTACCATGGCAACTATGCTGGGTACAGGGCAGGAGTCACAGGTGAGGTTGCTGCCACTCGCATGATGAGTGTACACTCATTGACGTCCATGGTACTGTAGTAATTCGAAGTACTACGTAGTACCTAGGTATTAGGTACGCTGCACGTTCAGTGTAGAGTATTCCGATGTTTTGATGAGGTAGCTGCTGAGCGCGTAATACAACTTCAAGTTTGCCACTTCGAGCCTCATGTGTGTGTACATCTTGGTGATGGGCGCCTATCCTGGCATACTGGTGAAGGTCGTCCACATATCAAAAGCTCAAAACTTCGAGCCAACTTGGGGGCCGCAGCATGCTAGGCCCAAGGAGCAGTGACGCCACATCAAGGGCGACATCGGAGACACCACACAATTGCTACGCACAAACGTGTTATGATGCCTTGCATGTATACATGCAAGTATACTTTTAAAGTATCACCAGCATGCGGCTCCCAAGGTTGCACATGCCACATAAGCTGGCGCCACCGCGGCTGGTGGCCGGCGGTGCCCACCAGGTGCCATGGCGTGCTGCTGTATCAAACGGTGCGTGATTACCGAAAAGCCATTTTTTTTTTCAAGAATTTGCAAAGGTTTTCCAGGCAAGGTGAGCTTGAAGGAAGGTAACTTTGCCCAGCAGGGTGTTATTTAAAACTGATTAGACCAGCAGAAAGTCCTGTCCAAGGGCTTTCGTTCGATATTAGGGTGCCATAGGCGACTGAGGTGATGGTCGGTTGTGATGAACGGTTTAGGCATCGAGCCCATATAGTGTGAAACGGAGGAAGTAACACGTATTTGTAAACGTGTTGCTGTGTGGCTGCTTTTGAGAGCCATCCCTCACAGTTGCTGTGGCAGCCACATTGGCCGAGCGCTGATGCACTGTGCCCTGCCGTCCCTGCCCCGCCGCACAGGCCCGACATGACTTCTGTCAAGCTGCACCCCTGCGCCCGACACCCCCGGAGACACACGTGGTGTTTTCCGCCCAGCATTGAGTAATAGATTGTGGCTGCTCAGCAGAATCGATAGCAGGAGGTGTGCACGGCCGCACACTGTTGGCAGTCACGCGGAGACGGAGCACAAAAACGGAAATGGGGCGGAGTGCTGGGCGTGGTGTACCACGTATGGGCGCACGCCAAGTCAATGAAGTGGCCTGGCGTATGTGCTGCTGACGGCATGTTGAGGTACCCTGAGCAGAGTGCGCTCATACCAGGTAGTTTTGTGCACAATTCCATACTACCAAGTGTTACTGTTTGTTTTATTGCCAGGGCTGTCTCTTTTTTGTGTCACAACCTGCTGTTGGTGCCCACCTGCTTGGTGCATGTCTGTACAGACTCTGTAGCACCAGTACAAAGGTGCCTTTCTTGCCGCACTTGGCAGTAGGCATAGTAAGCACAACTACACTTGCTGTGCCTCTTTGCAAGCTTGCGGCTGCGCCTGCCTGCTGCTGTATGAGGTCCATGGCTGGGGGCAGAAACTGGAAAGAGCAATGGACATGCTGGGGGCATATTGGCTCACTGGCTGTCTCAACAGTCGTTGCCGCTACAGTGTGACAACAGGGTTTGGCGTGTCAATTTAGACTGCACGTGGATCTGTGCAACCTGGCTGTTCAATTGACAATGACACCAGGAAAGCGGACACATTGCCACTGCCAATGAGATTGTGTTCATGGTATAATGGTATGATTTAGCACCAGCCACGGACACCATAACAGGCACGTGCCATAAGTAACACAAGCAGCAAGCACAAAAGAAGAGTATGCAGCACAGATGTAGCACACGCCCATTCACTTGTGCCACTCAGAGCCCGCAAAAGTTTTACTGGGCTGGCGCAGTCGCTTGCCAGCACGAGACGGCACGGGCGGGCGCGGCCGTTTGCCGCTACTTGCATTTGTGACCGCACCAACATCCATGAACCCTGGCAGGCTTGTTGCTGCTGTGCTGCTCAGCACGGTGCTACTGGTTGAGCTGGTGCCTGACATGCCGCCGCTTTCTGCACACGGCGCGACCGTGACAATGGGTGCAGTGACAGCGTCTGTACTGATATCGCTGGGCAGAGCAGTGCCCACCAGCGCGGATGCCAGGGGTGCTACCACTGCCAAAGGCAACGTGGCCATGGGTGCCACCTTTTGCACCACAACACTCTGCACAGCTGCTACACCATGTGTTGGCGATGCCAAAGCAGTGCCCGCCACAGCGGGGGGGGGGGGTAACAATGCAGTGCCCTCCGCACCTTGTACACTCCTCTCCACTGCAGCTGCGGTGGCTTCCACTCCCGTGTTGGTCGCCAGAGGCACGGCAACAGTCCCAGCCGCTGGCGCCGCTGCTGATGCTCCTCCCGGTAGTGCTCCTGGCACCTCGGTGCTGGGCGCCACAGTCACGGCGGCCGCTGCCGCTGGAAGCGTAGCAGCTGCTGCTGGTGGTGCTCCTGCCGCCCCTGCGCCGGGTGCTGTTGGTGGTGCTCCTGCCGCTCCTGCGCCGGGTGCTGTTCGTGGTGCTCCTGCCGCTGCTGCTCCTGGCACCTCGGCGCTGGGCGCCACAGTCGCGGCGGCCGCTAGTGCGCCGGGTGCTCCTGGCACCTCGGCGCTGGGCACCACAGTCACGGCGGCCGCTAGTGCGCCAGGTGCTGCTGGTGGTGCTCCCGCTGCTGCTGCTGGCACCTCGGCTTTGGGCGCCACAGTTGCGGCCGCTGCCGCAGGTGGCACTCCAGCTGCTGCTCCTGCCAGTCCTTCGCCAGGTCCCGCTGCTCCTGCCGGCGGTGGGGGTACCGCCGCTGCTGGTGGCGCTCCTGCTGCTACTGTGCCAGGCGCGGCTGCTAGTGCTCCTGCCGCTGCTGCTCCTGGCACCTCGGCGCTGGGCGCCACAATCGCGGCCGTTGCTGCCGCTGGTGGCGCTTCACCTGCTGCCGGTGGTGCTCCTGCCGCTCCTGCGCCGGGCGCCGCTGCTCCTGCAGCTGGTGGCGCTCCAGCTGCAAAAAAACCCATTGCCGCTGCCATGCCAGGTCCTACCAGCGCTGCCACATCCGATGGTGGCACAGGTGGTTCGGCAGTGGTAGCTGCTGGCGGCCGCAGCAGCGGTGGCACGGCGTCGTGAATGCCCTGGACCAGCTCAAGAAAGGAGTACCTCTCAAGCAGCCACTTCATCAGCTCCGGGACCCGTCTGGAAGCTAGGCCACGCAGCAGCAGCCTGTCCCATGGAACCGTTGATGGCCAACTGTGTGGCTTGCACGCAGCAGTGCCAATTCCCCAACGCCGCCCCGACTTCGACCACTTGAAGTTCATGGTCGAACTTGCACCCGGCACCTTGTCGTCGAGGCAGCGTTTGGCGTTCCAGCAGAGGAAACGATCGGTGGCGAAGATGACTTCAGCATCTGACGCCTCGCCCACAGCGCTACGGGCGCTGGCCGCACCCAGCCGGGCTGCCCTCGAGATCACCGCTGCAGGATCGCTCCAAACAGCTCGCAACAACTTCCCGTTGCCCAACGCAGCTCCTCCCAGGTAGCCTTCGTACCCGCTCCTGACTATGATCACCACCTCAGTGGCCTTCGACGCGTACACTAGTTCGATATCGTCGGCCATCGCTCGCAGCTTCTGGACGTGCCTCTTAAAATCCACGGCCGGCAGCGGTATCGCCTGCCCAGCGGCTGCAGCCTTCGCAAGGCCCTTCAATGTTTGGCGCTCCGCCTTCAAAGCAGGGCGGCCGCTCACAGCAACAGCACTAGGGCCGTTTGTGGCACCGTCCACGGTGCCGCTCAGGGGCGGGAGGGCAGCCATGCTGCACCGCTGTGCCCGACAACTTGAGTGTGCACACTCGCTCTGCTGCGGTGTTGTTTGGACCTGTACGCACTCTTTGACCTGGCAACAAAAGGTGTCCGATCACGGGCGTTCGGCCGTCCGAACCAGCCCGTTCGGACTGGTCAGATTGCCCTAATAGTGGGCCGGTCTGTATCCTTGAGCGGCTGGAACACCTCGCAAGAACGTCCCCGTTCTTACAGTACGTTCTTAGGCCTTGCAACCCCCCCCCC
>JAULBY010027029.1:0-16767 GCA_032358315.1 Ophiocytium majus | reverse complement strand
CGCAGTTCGCCAATTTCTTCAGCAAGTTTTGTCACCATAAAGTTGTTGAACTTTGTAGCTGACTCTTTCATCTTGCCTTGGAACTTGACTCTGTCTTCGGACAATGCTTGCTTCTCAGCAATCACTGCTTCCAACTCTGCTTGTAGACCTTCGGTTACCATGCGATCTAGGGCTTCCACCATAACTGTTTTATCATGCTCATAGCGTTGTGCAAATTCCTCGCGGAGTTCTGCACGTACCTGCTCTTTGGCTTCTGTTAGCTTTGATTCCCAAGCTTCGTTGAGTTCCTGGCTAACGTCCTCATTGATCAGGCCGCTATCTAGTAATGGTTTGATGGCATCTAACATTAGTAGATTCTCCTAAATCTTGAGTTCCTTGATGAGGCGTTTTACTTCCTCTTTCAAGTATCTCTGTACTTTGTTGTCCTGCCCCACTTCCTTGGCAATCTCAATGACCTTGTGACCATACTTCATGTTCATAAGACCTTCATAGATTGCTGTGGGATACGCATTTGGTGCGCTGGGTTGGGCAACTACATCAACAGTGACAATTTCAAAGTCACTGACATGTCCGTTTGCGTCGTTAACATTGCCGCTTCCACGGCTGCTAACGCCTAGTTTTACACCTGAGTCTAGCATGGTTTTAACCAGTAGTCCCATGGGTGTGGGTAATATTTTTAACTTGCCGTAGCCATCTGATCCGTTCATCCACATACCTTCTACAGTATGACACACACGATCTAAATTAATTTTTAAATCATCAGGATGATCAACTTCGCCCAAGACGCTGAGACCGTTTTTGATTTGCTCATTAACAGTATCAACGGCTCGGGAGATTTCGCGGGTTGGATAAACTCGCTCATTGGCATTGCGTTTGTCGCCTTGTATGCAGATACCTTTCATGTAGAGAGTTTTACCACCAGACCCGTCAGTGGCATCCTCAGTGATGAGTTCCACACGTGCCTGATTATAAGTCAATGTTTCTCTAAGGTATTTGCTCACGATTAACGACCTTTAAGTGGGCTCTTGGTGTTTACACCAGTGGCTTGTGATGTCACAGGCTTAGGTGCAGCCTTTTGATCTTTCATGTTGTTACCAGCTTTGTTCTGGAAGTCACCAATGAGATCTTTATGGCTGTTGCTGTAGGCAGACGTATCATGCTTACCGCCCTGGCTTTGGCCAGTGTGAACTGGCTTGCCTTGCATACCGGCGGCGCCACTGTTTGCTGCATACACAGCTTTCTTGTTAATTCCACCTTCTTCGGAAGTAGTTGGCTTGGGTGCTGCTTTCAAGCTGACATTTTCCATCATTTCTTCATCTTCGTCGCCGAATTCTTCAACGTCGCCGCCAAATTCTTCTTCGCCTTCGTCACTGCCAAATTCTTCAGTGTCGTCCATTTCTAGTTCGTCACCACCGTGGATATCCATGTCTTCGTCGCCAAAGTCACCATCCATTAAGTCTTCAAATTCAGCTACCAAACGATCAACTTCGTCTTCAAGTTTGATCACACGATCTTCAAGACCTTCTTCGCCGTCCATGTCGTCATCGCCCATGGCTTCCATGGACATACCTTCTTCTTCCATTTCAACGTCGTCAATCAAGTCATCGCTGGCGTCGCCGCCCATGGACTCGTCATATTGATCCATGCGACCCATGTCATCGTCACCATCCATACCTTCGGTAACTTCTTCGTCATCTTCTTCCCGGGCTTCGGTGACTTCTTCGTCATCCTCTTCCTTGGCTTCGGACATTTCTTCCTGGTCCATCATCTCTTCGTAGATCTGACGGCTTTTTTCAACTACGATGTCGTGAAAAAGCTCGCGAGCTTTGTCATCTTCGTCGTTAATTACGTATTCAATAAGTTTTTCAAAACGATTGCTCATTAAAGGCTCCTTGTCTGGGGGTAAATTTCATTTACCCCAGTAGGGTAAATGTATAGATATATTTACATAGAAGGATAGAATAATGCTGCAGATCGGTGGTTTTTTGCAAAAAAATTACAAAATTATTGCAAAAAATTATTAGACTGGTGGGGCAGGCGGTGGAGAGTACATCTTTTTAACTTTTTTAATTTTTTCATCAAATTCATACTGACGCAAGTCATTCATCCTGCGAATTTTGTTGAGTTGCATCAAAGTCAAGCGGGTTTTGCGCAAATCTTTAAGAGTAGGTTGTGAGTTGTCCTGACTCAAGTCTTGATATTGTGCAGGGCTACGTTGATATAGTTCTTTAAGAATCATAATGTTATTTATTGCGGATTGCCTGCAGCAGGGCTCACTGGTGCAGCGGCACCGCCAGCTGGCATTGTTCCAGGTGCAGCGGCACCCGGAGTTCCAGGTAATGCACCAGGTTGAGCCAACTGATCGCCAGTTTCAATGTCTGATTCCATGCCTGCTGGAGTGATTCCAATGCTGCGCAAATCTTGTCCTTGAGACACTTGCAGCTCTGGCTCACCACGTTCTTCTTCCCACAGCTCTTCGTTTTCAACAATTTCTTCTTCGGTAAGCCCAAGATAACGTTTCAGTAAGAATCTCTTGGAAAAATAGGGTATTTGTTCAAGGCTGGCAAACGCATTGATACGTGATGTATCAAGCTCGGCCTGACGATAACTGGCAAAATTTTGCGGAGGATTGAAACTCAGAGTGAATAGACTTGCATCTATGTTGAACCCTCTCCAACGCAAAAACATCTTAAACTCATCGTCTAGTTTTTGTACCACAAGCTTTTGTAAGCGTTCACAATACTGATTGAAGCGGTATTCCTGTATCAGTGCTGTGCCCACTTTGCCATCACTCATTGTACGTTCTGAATCGTCAGGACCAGTGGGCAAATAGCTGCTGGGAACACGCAGACCACGTGCCATTTTGTTGTTGAAGTATTTTAAATCGTCAATCTCACCAAGATTTTGTCCACCTGGCAGAGTATCAACTGTGGATCCACGACCTTCTGCTGTCTGTGGGAAAAAGTAATCTTCTCCAATACTCAATGGGTTATACGCCGAATCCATCATGTTTTGTCCCCCACCATTTATGGTGGGAATACGCTTTTGGTGCATCTCATTCTTCACACGTTCCACAAATGCCATGGCCAAGTGTGATGGCATGTTGCCTACGTCAATCTTGAAGATTCTACGTTCCGGAGCACGTTGCACACGATAGATTAGAATGGCATCTTCCAACAGTTCTTTTTGTTTGAATACTTTGAAAATCTGCTCTAGGATACTGCAACCAAAAGGCCAGAAAAAGTCCAGTCCTTCGTTCAAACTGATATGAACCACGTGTTTGGCATCAATACAGGCTTCGTTCATTGCTCGAGTCCAACGACTTCCGCCAGTTCCTGGCATGTTGGGCATGCTGTAACTTTGATTGCTGGTACCACCTCCACCACCGCCAGTGGTGGGATTGATCATGTAGTCTTGTGCAGTTTTCTGTGCCACACTCAAATTTTCAAAATTAGGGTTGATGTCTCGAATAATATATTGCTCAGGACGTTTGCCTTCGCTTTCGTTCACAATCACACGACTGACTTTGGTCATGTCAACCCAGAACATTTCAAATGTTTCTGGATCACGCACAAATACTTGATCGCCGTATTTGATAGTATTGCGGAAAAGTTTAAAGATTCGCTGGTCCAACTTGTTGAGTTTGACCCACTGTTTTAGTTGTTTTTTGATGATCTCAGTTTCATTGTCAGTGGGTCTGTCGGCAAACACCACTTCAAACGGAGTGTCATTTTGTTCGTTGATCTGTGTTGAAAATTCAGCAATGATGTCTAGGCAAGCGTTGACTTCACTGTCAGCATCCATGTTTTCATATTGATTGTAGCGTTCAACACGATTAGGATGCCCAGAATACACTTCAGGCAGTCGGCTGGCATAGTTTTTAAATGCAAAATCAGCTTCGGCACCTTGGTTACCAAACCCAGTTCCATAGTTGGTACCGCGATTGTTTGACCCGTTTACCGGACTCATGCGACCTGAAAGATCGGCTACTTTAAAATATTTTTTCCATGCCATAGTGTAGTATTTACCGTTAGGCCCGTGCGTTGAGCAGTATTTTGCCCAGGGTATCGCCTTGATCTCGTTGCGCTTTGAGGATGTCTTGCAACACTGCAACAACACTTTGATCACTTATACCTGGAGCACGATTGTTCATTGAATTTTTAAGATCTTTGATGGCATTTACCATTTCTGTGTTGCCATCATTACGCACTGGTATGGTTTTCCCATCAGGCAAAGGCACCACTGCTTCAGTTCCGTGCAACAGAGCAGGAAAGCCCGCACGTGGCCCTTGAGCAATACCACCATTGGCAAACTCTGCATGAATGTGCGGTCCCCAAGATCCAGAGGCTTTTTTGTTGGCCGGAGCTTGCATTTCATTGATGACTTTTTTTGCACCAAGGCTTGTCAGCAGCTCTTTGAGGCTTTCAACCTGTGCTGCTGGCACTACAATGTCAACTGCATTGCCAGAATTATGCGCACTGGTTGCACTGCGCCCTTTGACTGGATCATTGAATGAGGTAAACTTAACTCCAGGGAAACTTTCTTGAATGGTGCGAGCTGCATCAAGCACTTTCTGACTCAACGGTCCACCTTCGGCTATTGCACCACCTTTGATATTGAGTCCGGCCAGTTGATCTCTTTGTTGATTGCCAGATGCTGCACTAGGTGCTTGGCCACTGGCTGGTGCAGCTGACCCGCCGCCAGGTGCTTGATTGCCACCTGATGCTCTGCCACTGGCTGGTGCAGCTGACCCGCCGCCAGGTGCTTGATTGCCACCACTTGCAGGAGCTGCAGCACTACGCCGGCCTCCGCCGGCTAAGTTTACCAATCGTTCAATTGTTCTGATTCCCCCAGCAATGGCATCAGCTGCTCGTGGCACCAACGTCACTGCAAGTTTTTGCAAAGCCAATGCAGCGGCCTGTGCCGTAGGAATGATGCCATTGAATGCATCTTGCATTTTTAAATTCAAATCTCGTTGCTGCAGTTGGAATTTTATTTGTTGATCCATTCCTTTGCCAGCAGTTTCTTCGGTTTGGGCATTTCTTGCCGCAATGTCTTTTTCTAGAGCTACATTGTCCTTGGCTCCAGCAGCACCCAACTTGACCATGTCGTTGAAGTCTAAGAAACTGTCAACATTGCCCACAGCCTGTGTGAGCTTGTTGGTTTTGTCAGCAGTTTCGCCTGCAGCACGAGCCATGTCCTGAAAGCCTTGAACCGATGATGTCTGTCCAGAAATTACATCCTGACTGGTCTGCAATGCTCGACCATTGGTGGCCATTTGAAGTTTTGCTGCTTTGTCTGTGGCAACCATGCCAGTGCTGAGATCAGCAAATCCGTCAGCAGCATCTTTGCTCTGCGCAGCTAGAAGATTGTAGGTGTTTAATAGTCGTTTGGCTGCTGCTTCGCCTTCAGGCCCTTGTTTTTGTAATTCAATTATCTTGGCATTGAATCTGGCATTGCGCAATGCATCTTCGCGATTTTTGGCAATCTCAGCACGACTCTGCCCAGTGAGTTGAGAAAGTTCGTTGAGATTTCTCAAATACCCCACTGTGCCACGAGAAATACTTTCAGCAGTTTGATTCTGTAGATTGCCTGATATTGACTGTAATCTAATGTATTGACCAATTCCCTCAGTGGCTTCATCAAAACCAATACCAAGACGCATCAGCCCGTCGCGATTGCCTTCCATGGCCTTGGCTGCATTGACAAAAGTATCACGTCCGCGATTTGCACCTTTGCTAAACAGCGCCAGATCGCCACTGCTACGTTGCAGGATTTCACTGAACTTCTGAGCTTGTTCTTGACTTGACCCAATTGCATAACCAGCCTGGCGACCTGCTGCGGCCACTGACTCCATGCTGTCACTTAGGAGAAGACCATTCTGGCTGAGATTGCCATAGACTTTGGCATAGCGATCGCCTTGAGCCACTGCTGTCTGCAGTGCACCACTCATGCCCTCAATTGCTGCGCCGGCCCCAGGAATTCCACTAACAAAATTACTAAGCAGTCGAGTTGTTTGTGCAAGAGTACGGTTGTATCCTTGGAGAGCCGCTGACCCATCACTGGCAGCAGATACAAGTTCGCTGCCAGCATATTTGGCATCACTACCAAGTCTTGAAACACTGGAACTAGCCGAAGATGAAGCCGAAGCAAGACTGTTGGTGCTTGCTGCGGCCTGTTGAACACTGCCACTCATTGAGCTCATGACCTGAGCAAAATTTTGAGTGGCTCTTTGGAACTCTTCTACTGCACGTTGAACTTCTGCATCCATGTTTTTTACCTAGAATAAGTATCTAAACCTATTTATGGAACCCTATGAACCCTCAAATCAACCCGCTACGTCAGTTTTTTAGACAACCTGCCATTTACATCAAGTTGCCAAGCCTTGGAAACTATTGGCCCAAAGACACCTTGGCAATGCCTGAAAATGGCGAATTGCCAGTGCTGCCCATGACTGCCATTGACGAAATCAGCTATCGAACTCCTGACGCTTTGTTCAACGGACAGGCTGTGGTCAATGTAATTCAGAGCTGCATTCCAAATATTAGAGATGCCTGGGCAATGCCCAATATAGATCTTGACACCTTGTTGCTGGCCATTAGAATAGCCAGTTATGGGCATGAACTAGAACTTGCCAGCACTTGCCCGGCCTGCGGACATCAACATGAATTCAGCGTTGATCTGCGTGGTATCATGGATCGATTGAAAAAGCCCAACTTTGACATGCCTTTGGTCAACGGTGATATTGAAATACATTTCAAACCACTGAGCTACCAGCAAGTTGTGGAAAACAGCATTAGACAGTTTGAAGAACAGAAAGTTCTCAGTATTCTACCAGACTCTAATGTTGCCGAAGAAGAAAAGCTCAAATTGCTGAATCAAACCATCATGAAGCTCACACAGTACACAGTAATAGCAGCAGCACAGTGTATTGCAATGATCAAAACTCCGCAGGCCATGGTATCCGAACAGCCTTGGATTCAGGAATTTCTTGCCAACTGTGAATCACATGTTTTCAATCAAATCAAAGATCATTTGGTGGCCTTGCGTGAATCCACAGACATTCCACCGCTGCAACTTGGATGCCCCGAATGCCAACACAGATACGATCAAACCTTTACATTAGATCAATCAAATTTTTTCGCTCCCGCCTCCTGACTTCGGCTGCCGATGAGATTGAAAAAATCATCGATACAATGGAAAAAGAATCAAATGGTATCAGGCAGGAGGCATTGAAGTTGGCATGGTATATGCGAGGCGGTATAACGTATGATCAAGTATTGCAGTTGAGTTGGAACGAACGACAGATGATCAATGACATTGTCAAAGAGAATCTTGAAACCACTAAAAAATCTGGACTACCTTTCTTCTAATGGATTTTGAACAAGCCAAACACAACATTGAGCAGTGGATCACGGACTTTGTTGAAAAGCCCAACCCTGCATTGAACAACTGGGCACCGTGTCCTTATGCCCGACAGGCACGGTTGGCCAGCACTATTGCTATCGTACCCGGCAATGACCCCTACTTTGATTTGGTAAATCACTGGCGTTGGGGCATGCAGGGACGAGAAGTTGTGGTGTTGGTGTACGACCCAAACACGGTCAGTGCGGACCGGTTGGAGAACTGTGCGTTGATGGTACAGGTCAACTACCTTGACAACAAGAATATGTTGGCCCTAACTGATCATCCAGACTCACCAGAAATCATCAACGGTGTGGCAATGAATCAAGGGCAGTATGCATTGATATTCCTGCAAGACAAAACAAAACTCGCAGCAGCAGCGCAGCAGTTGGCACACAAAGGCTACTATCAAGACTGGCCCGAAGATTATCTTCAAGGCCTGTTTGCACATCGCCAGGACCCTAGACAGTGACTTATCAATTTGCAAGGATCAATCTTGACGAGACCAATTACGTTGAGTCAGTGGAGTGGCGATACCTTGACCCCACCCCTGAAGTATGTCAACAACTTGATGACATCTACAGAACCTACTGTATCTACAAGCATTTTGGATCTGTGATGCCGGTGTTTCACAGTCGTTATCGTGACCCCATGGCCGACGTTATTGGGTACTATGATAACTCAAAATTAGTGGCCTGGAGTTTGATACGTAGGTTTGACGATCGTAACGCTTTATGCGATCAGTTTGCTTGGACATATCATCGTCCAAAGTTTAGACTGGGTATTGAAACAATGAAAACTGAATGTGCTATCTACCGGGCACGAGGTTTTGACTATTTGTATCTTGAGCAGGCACATTTGTACAAGAGTGAAATAGATGGATTTGAAATTTTAGGACCAATGACATAATGGATTTATACACTATCTGGGCTGACAAACAAGGTGACATCACGGACCTTGAATGGGTCACCAACATGCGAAGCTTTTTTGATCATCTTGTCAGTGAAAACAAGATGGAATGTTATCGTATCACACGCTGTAAGATGGGATTTAGATCTATCCCGGACATGCCTGAATGGATGATCATCATGGAATTTAAAAACATGGCGCAAATGGACGAGGCATTCCGCCGTGTAGCACCACTGGAAGGCGAGCTCGAAGACAAACATCGCAGTTTCAATCAGTTTGTATCAGGTAACATACAACATGCATTGTTTAGGGATTGGCCAGATAGTTTCTAACTGTTCATGATGTGCTTTCGCACATCTGTTGATTCACTGCGTTCATCAACATTTGTTTTTAGAGATATCATCTAGATTCTTCGGTCATACTTGCCCGTAAGCCGGGCAAGAGTTGACGACATCATCCGAGTTCGAACTGTCACATGTATAAAGAGATTGTGTTTCCACGCGGAGGCGGTTGTGCTGTACCTCCTACTCTAGCCTTGACTCACAACGGAACGCAGGTTATCCCATACATGCGAAATACCTTACGCCGCGGTTGTACCTTTTTATCACAGAGCCGCGATCATTTAGCCTAAGTTAGCCTATCCTTTGACGCCCAAGAATCCGCTGGCAACGAGCCTTACCTCGGCTAGCTCAATGGGACCACTCACAGTGGTACAGAGTCTATGCGCAGAGCAGTTTTACTGAGTCTGCGTTTAATTCCCAAAACAGGTCATAGTCCATAAAAAGCCAATGCCCATGTTTTGATGTTGCGTAGTTAAAATGCCTGGTGAAATGTAGTGAAGTTTGATTTGGCTGTGCTTGTACTGCTACGTATGTGCCTTTGCGATTGAATTTCATAAACAAAATGTTGAAGTCACCCTCGTCAGCGACGTCCATCGTTTGTTCAATCCATCCATCTAGTGTTTTACATGTGCCTTGAAAGAGTTGATGAAATGGAAAATCTTTGTAGCTTTTGCATTCTGCATTGAATTTGGGAAAACTTTGTCCGGGAATAATATCGCCCTTGAAACTTCTAACCTGACCTTCATGCAGTACCTCTTTGCGATGTTGATTAGTCCCCCCAATATAAGCGCCAGAGTGTGGAACACGTATGAAACTTTCTCCGTAGAGTGCAGAGAGATGCTTGCAAACTGTGTTTTCCCAGGAATTACCTTTGGCTTTTTGAGGTGACGTCATGCAGAGTTAGTTATCATCTATACAGCATTTCATACAATTTCTGTACTGTTTGCATAGCTGGTAAACCCGTTCTCCTTGACAACACGCAATATATTTTCTACTCGCCCAATCAGTTCATCACGGTGACTCACAAGCCATATTGACTTGCTGCGTTCGCGACTCATGTGCTTGAGCAATGCTAGACTGCTTTCTACCCCGGTTGTATCCATGCCCGAGTCAATCATCTCATCTACAAACAGTAGATTTATGGGATAATATAGACTTTCCCAGACATCGCGAAACGCCCAGCTCATTGAAAGTATCAGTCGATTACGCTCACCACGACTTAAATTATCAAAGTCAAGCTCACGTCCCAGTTCTTCAATGCCCACAGTTAGGTCATTTTGGAACTTTACAGTGTGCGGTAACCCAATCCTATCTAAGTAATGAGTGAGTCTTGAGTTGAGATATGATAGATTTTGATCAATGATCTTCTTGCGTATAAAGCTGTCTTTGTTGGTCAACAGTTTGATCAAAAAGTCCTGATGATCCTGCACTCTGGTGAGGCCATTCAACGCTTCATAGGATACTTCCTGCAGTGCCTGTGACTGCATTTCCACAATTTGTTCGCTGTAAGGATTGGTGTCAGTTAGGCGACTTGTCAAGTCCTTGCGCAACGTTTCTAAACTGTTGCGGTGATTCAATGCCTGTTCAAGACTGTCGTAGAACACAACAGGTGCAGTGCCCAAAGGACCTTGATCATCAATTTCGTTTTGATGTTCAGATCGTTGTGTGTCGTTTGACAACAGTTGCAGTGCAATTTCTTGTAGTTCCTTGTGTTTCTCATCTTTGACTGCATCAAGACTGTTGTCATGTATCTCAGTACCACAGGCAAAGCATCGATGATCAGTCATCTGCTCAATTTCAATCTTTAACTGTCGGGTCTGACGATCAAGTTTGACATTGTCTGTGTCAATGCTTTTGATCCAACGGTTGCACTCGTCTATGATTTTCTTTTTGTCATAGAATGCTTCTAAGTCGCGATGTGCCTGTACTTCTAGATCAATGTCTATGTGTTCAAGACTGTCTATAGCTGATTGTAATTTTGCACAATCTTCTGCTTGTTTGTTTGACCATAGCTGCTCACGTTTCTGCAGACTGCTAATTTGTTCTTCAATACGCTTGTTGGCTTCTTGCACTGCACGAATACGAAACTCTTCCTGCTGAATAGCATCTTTGGTCTGTTTGTTGGCTTCTTTGACTCGTTCCGCACGTTCACTGAGCTGAGTTATTCCCAACAGTTGTTCAATGATAGTGCGTTGATCGTTGGCTTTGAGCGCAAGGAACGGTTCAGTATAGGTATTGAGTGCAACCACATGACGAAACATGTCATGACTCATGCCAAAGATATGTTCAATGTCAACCTGAGTTTCTCTTGAGTCACCTTGTGCATTGTCATCGTTTTGTTGCTCTTCGTTGTTGACAAAAAACTTCAACACATTGGGCTTACGACCACGCTCAATTCTGTACTCTTTGCCAGCCACACTGAAGTCCAAACTAACCAACATACTTTTACTGTTGGTTTTGTTGACTAAGTTGTCTTTGCGAATATTTGACAATGCCTGGCCATATAACACATAGCTCAATGCATTGATGATCGTGGTTTTTCCAGTGCCGTTTCTTGATCCATCGCCACCAAGATCTAAATTTTCGCCCAGCACAAGAGTTAGGTCACGGCGATCAAAATCAATTGCCTGTGTGACATTGCCCACACTCATGAAGTTTTTTACAGTCAGATTTTTTATTCTAATCATTAATGTATTATAGTTTATTTTTTATATAAAATGCAAGATCACGTTTGCCGAACCCATTAACGTAGTGGTCAAAGTTGTAGTCCAAAATAGATTGCATGTCCTCACAGCAAGCTCTTAAGTCAGCAATTGATAAGTTCTCAACAACCTGCTTGAGTTGGTTAGTGGCAGCATCGGCACGATTGGCAAATGTAGCAAGTTCATCATAGGCCTCGTTGATCCAGCGGTCAAATGTGCGGAATCCTAGATTTTTCAACGTCTTCAATGAACCAGCTCCGCCTAGTACAATAAACGGGCGTTTGGTCAGTATAGCCTTGACTGTTTTCTCAGTGAGGTACCCATACGGATAATCGCCTACAGACTCAGTGACCAAGTTCCAAAGTGCCTGTTGCAGAAATTTAGGTTGGTATCTTGTAGCAGGATCATTTGGTATTCCTTCAATTGCACTGTGTGTGCGCTTTTGCTTGACCTGATCAAACAGATGATGGTACTGAGCATTTTGATTGTCAGTAAGATAGAGGCGATTATTGATTCGTGTTCTGTTAAATGTGGTTCTCAGATGCACATTGCTGGGTATTGATTGTAAATTGTCAGCTCTTGGCTGTGTTGACATATCATAGGTTATTGGCGCAGCATCTGGCCAAAGAGTCACCATACCTTGATCAATGAGATTGAGTTGATGTAATTGCGTAAGAGTATAAAGCCGATGAGGCCTTGGTTGACCGTTCAAACAAACATAACTGTAATTAATTGAGTCAACGTTTAGATCAATTGCTGTGACTTCTTCAGGCACCGGCCACCACTGATATGGGGTGTAAATTGTTTGAAATGCAGGAATGTTGAACTCATTGGCAATGGCTGTTGACTCACGGTCAATGGTCAAGTGGGCCGACATAAGAATTACATATTCACTGGGCACGTCAAGACACGCACACATAGCATAGAGATTCCAGAGGTTGAACCCAGGTTGATCTAGATTGGTGTAGTAATCAGTGTCACGATGTAAGACCACAATGCGTTGATTGGGATCAAATTGTTTGTTGGAGAATTCAAATAGCTGACTGTACAATCTTGGCAAATCAAAATCTAAATCATAGTACAGCAAATCAATCCAGGCAACAATATCATATTGTTGTTGTAGACATTGAGTGACTGCAGGCCAAATCTCACCGTGTTGATTAATATGAGACATGTTCGTTTTGGTCTCCCACAAAGTTCAATCCAGTCCCGCACATCATTGCACAGCGTTGCAGTCTGTTGGTTTTCCAATTTTCTGCTATGACACGAAACCACTCACCATTGACAATGTCTATCAAGGGAGTTTGAAAACAATTGGCACGATCTTTTCCGCCAGCTTCTTGCATCATTTGTTTGATGGTTTGGTGATCCTGTGAAGACTCGCTTTCTACTCCGTACAATCTATCATGCAACCATCCGCAGGGAAACACAAACCCATCAGCGCCAATGTAAATTTCTTGCTTGGAAAGATAGAAACAAGAAATTTTAGTGGTGCGTTGATACACTGCAATATCAGCTGGATCAACTTGTTGTGTAAATTTATTGAGATATCGTTCTTGTGTTGGCGGCTTGAGCACGTAGGTGCCCACAGTCAGTGAAGGGATCAACTGATGATTTCTATTTAGAAATCTATAGGTTTTTTTGATGTTGAACTTTTTAAACCCCATTGACTGGCTCAGTTGTTGGGCCAATTCAACTTGATGTTCGTTGTGACGAAACACAATAAAATCCCAGTATGCAGTCCCTCCAGCACGTATAAACGCTGTGACATTGCGCATGATGCTTGACCATCGGCACTGACGACGATACAAATGATTGGTATCTTCAAGTCCATCAATACCAAATGCTATAAAGTCAACAAGGTTGGCCAGTCGTTGATACGACGTTGCAGTTCCTATGCTGCCGTTGGTGTGCAACGATATTTTCAACAAAGGATTTACACCACGAAGCCAGGCACACATATCGGTGATCTCAGGATTCATCATAGGATCTCCGTAGGTGCCACAGAAATAGATAGATTCCAGCTGCTTTACAAATTCAGTTGATAATATGTGCTGAAGATTGGCTAGACTCCAGGATGTGATTGGCAAGCTCTTGATGGTGGGACCGCCATGATGATTGCGCGGACATTGCGGACAGGCAGCATTGCACTTTGTTGTTATTTCAAGTTGTACATGCTTGATAGAACCGTAGTCATACATTAGAGAGTTTGATAGATTTGTAACAAAAGTTTTGAATCATAGAATTCGCTTTCAATGTTAGAAAGTTGATCTATGACAATTTGATCTACAGATTCAAATTTTACATCTCCTGGCGCCATGTCTGTGTCAATCTCAGAATTTTTATTTGGTACCAGTGCCATCTCAGCAAGTTGGTAATCTTTGATAAAAGTTTCTTTGATGAAGTTGGCTTCTTCGTAGCTGATCTCAATGTCCAAGCCTACTCGGACATGCATTTTGGGTTTTAGTAGATTTGGTGCGTTGTCAATGACGTCGGACAAGTTCAGCACACGATAGGTGGGTTGATCAGGCCAAGCGTGAAACTCAGGCTCTTTGTCCCATTCTAAAATCATTGCACCGCGTTCGTCGTCACCGGCATCGGCATAGTTGTGCGGAAAGCAGTTTCCAATATAGGTAATATTTCGTTGCGTCTGTCGTTTGTGGAAGTGTCCAGTGAACACATGATCAAATCCGGTAAAATCTTCTCGTCGTACTTCTCCATGGTCTGGCATGGCCACCATGGCATTCATCAAGTAGCCAGGCAATTCAAAGTGCCCAAACATGTACTTGCCGGTTAGTTTTGGAATGCGCTTATGATCATCGCCAACGAGCCAAGGAGCAATAACCACGTCGCCATGACTAAACCAATCATTGCATATATGAATGTTAGGTAAGTGCCGTGCCCATTCCACACTTTGTATATCACGTTTGTCACGATAATAAAGATCGTGATTGCCAGGAATAAAATAAACATTGCTAAAGTTGTCATTTAGATGCTCCAAGGCTCTAAGACTGTAGTTGAGTGTGACAATGTTGATACTGGCACGATGATTGTGCCAGTCTCCCAAAAACATTGCAGTGTCACAACCGTGCTCCTGGCCTAGTTTGGTAGCCCATTTGACAAACGCCAGACAATCTTCATTGTGTGCGTGGCTGTTGGATTTCAATCCAAAGTGGATGTCCGTAAACACCACGGCCTTCTTGAATAAGTTAGACATAACTTACGATTATACTAGTCGTCGTTGAAAGTTGCAACCGGTATGGACATCACCGCCCCAGAGTCCTTGCCAGAATTTTGTCTAGTCCAACTTGGATTCAATCCGTTCATCTCCAAAATGTCATCGCGTATGTTTTGCATCTTCTTTTCAATGTTCAAAATACGAGTAAAGCTGTTGGTGATGGCAGCGGTGTAGTAGGCAAACGGATTTTGTGATTTTGATTCATCAAACTGCAATCCTATCTGTGCCAATTGCAGCAGAGCCTGTCCACGCATTTCTTCGTTGTAGGTATAACCGCGCCAGTTTGATCGAGTGGCATAGCGTTCACAGAGTTTGAGGAACATCAAAGCCAATTTGTTGGTCATGGTTCCGTGTTCTTTGCAAAACTCACCTTGATTGAGATCGCCTTTCCAGTGGCTCTTGCCTACTAGAAACGGCTCCTTGTTTTCATCAATTCTATAGTGCCAGAACGGGGGAAAGTTTACACGTACATGGGCCAAATCCAACACAGGCTCATCTACTATTTCAGCCAAACTGTCGTCAGTGGTGTCTTCAAATTCAAACATCTCTTCGACTCGAGATTTTTTTGCAGCGGCCTTGGTGATTTTTTTTGGCGCCATGGGAATATGCTCCCAGGTCATGATTCTAAAAACCAAGTCAGTGTTGGGGATTTTCTTGGGATCTATGATTTCGCCAGTTTCTCGCTTGATACGATCTGCACGATTACGTCGAGCCTCGGCCACTGTTTTTTGATTGATTTTACTAACTGACGCAAGAATCATGTCGTACTGATGGTCAGTTTTGCGATCAAGAAACGAGCAATAAGTGTTCTTGCTTAGGTGTATTTCTTTTAAAATGTCTCGATTGTTTAGGTAGTTTACTCTTGGTGCGGTGCGTGGGATAGCAGTTGACAAATCAATCTCCTTGTGAGTTACTTATTATACAACCTTTTTCCAGTTTGTCAACCGTTGATAAACTACGTGGTTTTTGATTTGGGTAAATACATCACAAGGAAATATAATGGCTGGATACGATTCATCAAAAGCAAAAGCATTCAATGCACTTATTCAAAATGGTGCATCCATAGAGGCAGCATATCGCGGCGCTGGTATCACCGCTGACGATCAAGCCAACTATGCAATAAACAACGATCCACAGAGCCGAAACTTTGGAAGATTAGGCATAGCTGACGAAAATGCTGTGGCAGCCACAGCCCCTGACTCTCCATCAACTGCAGCATCGTATGGAACAGCCTATACACAACCTGCCCAGAGTTATGCAGGAATTAACCTATCAACTGCGCAAGATCCCTACGCATTTCCGGGAGTAGTTGGTGGCTCAGTGGCGTTAGGACCTAATCAACAACAGTTGAACACGTATCCAGCCACAGACGTACCGGTCACTACCAATACATTCACCGGCGTACAATTTGACGTTGGCGGATTTCCTGTAGCGCAGACAACGCCAGAACAATCACCGTTTAACACTGCAGCAGGTGCAGGATTCAGCACCTACGCATCACTGGCCCAAGACAACACGGTCAACGATGTCAGCACTGTTGCAACATATCCTTATATCCAAGGTGGACAAGGTCAATTTGGAGTTGATGTAACACCAATACCTGATCCAGTGAACCCTATAGTAGATCCACAGGTTCCTCCAGGGCTGGCAGCAGCAACCACAGGTGGTGGATTTGTCAATCAACCTGACACTGTGACAGATACCACAGGGTATCTCACTACTGATCAAACCAACGCCAACATTCTAGGTACTATCACCAGTCCACAAAATGTGGACCTTGGTCTAGGTGCGGGAGTCACTCAAAGTCTTCCACTGAGCACAGGGGCAGGCACTGAAAATGGCACCGCAGTTGGACTCACACGTGCCAGAGACAGCAATGTTATTAGAGAGCAACGCCGCAATGTCAACAACAAAGATTGGCGAGTAAAATTACGGCTAGCACCACGCAGCAATTATTTGTACAATGATCCAAGCATAGATGATTCTGCTATCTTGTTTCCTCTCAAGGTCACTGACGGTGTGATATTTCCCTATACTCCCAGTGTACAAACTTCTTACAATGCCAATTACTCACAGTACGATCTAACTCACAGCAACTACAAAGGTTACTTTTATCAAAATTCAAGTGTTGCCCCAATACAGATCACCGGAACCTTTACAGCTCAGAGCACTG
>JAULBY010027018.1:0-10918 GCA_032358315.1 Ophiocytium majus | reverse complement strand
CCCCCCCCCCCCCCCCCCCCCCTTCCCGCCCCTCTACTGCACACAGCATGCTGGAAGGCGTGGAGCTGCCTGCCGCCAAGTGCGACAAGCTGCATCCGCCGATGTCCGCGCCGCCTCCCCCAACTTCAACTTCCACAACTTCAACTTTTGGGCCGCCGGAGGAGGGCAAGGCGGCGCCTCCGCCTCCGCAGGTGCAGCGGCGGCAGCGCGCTTGCCGCTCCTTGCTGGAGGGCAGCATGGCGCAGCGGCTACTGGCGTTTGGCGTTGGGCTGGTGCACGGGGCGGCAGGGCCAGGGGGGGTGCTGGGGGTGCTGCCGGCGGTGCAGCTGGACAACACGGGGCAGTCGCTCACATACCTCGCGTGCTTCTGCGCGGCCAGCACCGTGACCATGGGTGAGCGCGCCAGTGTACACGCCTGTGCTAAGGAAAACGTACTTGCAGTACTTCACACGCATGTATTGCTAGTGTATCACGCTGTGGTTCTGTGTACGTGCATACATGTGCACGGTGCACGTGCGCATACCGTCTACTTCCAGAGTAAGTACCCCCCCCCATTAATAAGGAAAGGTTTTTGCAACCGCCGCGCAGCATCGCCACTGCTACAACGGCACCGCTCGTCGCTCACTTGCGCTGCCCGCTGCTGGGTCTGTGTGGTGGCGCCGCAGGCGCTTTTGCGGCGGCGTACGGCGAGGTCAGCGGGCGCGTGGCGCCAACAGCCATCAGAAAGTGAGGAGCACAAGATGGTGGTCTGTTTGCCGTTCCACTTGCCGGCAATGCTGTGCGGAACAGTGATGTCGCGTTTAGCCGCTGAGCGGGAGCACCACAGCCGAACCCTAGTCAATTTTCGGGTCTGGCACAGGTTACGCCTTGAAACCCTCAAGTGTATCAGGAGTCGACATGGGTACCCTAGCCCTGTACAGCTGCATGGCCAGTGATGTGTACACCGTGGCGGTAGAGTCCTGGCAACATGCACGGGCTAAAGCACACGCAACGCTGTCGTAGGGCACAGCAGCTGGGTGTGACAGTTGCAGGCGCATCCCCACCGATGAGAGAGCTGCATGCGCAGCAGCACCAGCTCGCCTTGCAGCCTTCAGGATCCAGCGGCCCCGTCTGCACTGCCCAAGTGGTGCACGTTGCAGCCATCGTGGCGGCGTGAGGTAGGCACTCCAGACGGCGGAATATCCTATGGCGGGTCAGCCTGCCCCGGTGTGTCGGCACCTGCATGGGTCAGCTGCTGGATCCCCTACTCACAAGTGCATATCTGCTGCATTGTCGGCACGATGGTGCTGTGCAGGTACTGGCTCAACATTGGCAGCTCGCTGCTGAGCATCGCAATCGGCATCATGTGGATTGCGCTCGGGCAGACGGGCAACCTGGGAATTTTCGGCTAGAAAAATCTGGACATTTCTGGCTGGGCCACATGCATACTTCGAAGTACATGTGGCACCGTCAGGCATCGTTCCTCGAAAGCGCAAACAGCTCTCCCCTTCGCAACCGAAAAAACGCCACACACTAGCGGTGGCTCGTTATCCCGCTGATGTGCATCCCCAATCTGCTGCATTTAGGCTGCGGCATGGCGGCCGAATTGTGTTTGTTTTGGCCACACCCACTCTGCACCCTCTGTAGACGCACAAGCGGCATCGTTCCGCATCGTGCGCTGCAGCGCTGCTGCCTGATCGCACCTGCATTTGCACTTGCATGGCAGCGCAGACGGCATTTATATGGCGCGCTGCAGTGAAGGCCAGGGCAGCGGGGCGCTGCCGTGGCAAGACCCGCTTCAACGTTTTCTTTAGACGCTGGCAGCGCTCTACCTGTGTTGTACACACCACCTGGTTAGGATGCAACCGCACATAAGCACGTAATCGCCATGACATGTGCGGCCACCAGGGCACTGCGTAATCTACAGTGGTGCTGCGCTCTGCCTGCTTATGTGGTGCGCGTGCGCACTGCTTCTGTGTTCTTTTTGCAGTGGTGCCACACACATGCACGCGTGCCCCCACTGTGTGTCACACCCTGGGAGCCTTGACACAACGCCCATGCGTGATGCAGGCACACGCACTGCATGCACCTGCCAACAATGACATGCATGCAAGCACGCACACGGCATGCCCGTGCCAACAACCACATGCAACGCCAGCACTGAAACGCACACCGCAGCTGACAGTGGTACTGCCTGTGCCCCGGGTGGTCGCAGCAAACCGCAGGTGCATTTTGCGCACGGCATGCAAGCACCATTGCAGGCAAAAGAGCCACCAGTGCGTGTGTGATGTCCCAGTAAGTAAACTTGCCACGCTGTTGGGCGTGGCAGCAGCCAGACGCGGCGCCATGCGCGGCCCCTAAGACTTGCGCACAGGCAGGTATACCCCCCCCGCCTTGCTGTGCCACGTCGGCTCCGGCGGCGCCCAGTTGGGGTCCCGCTGCCTGCACCACAGCCGCAGGCGGGCAGACACACAAAGTGACAGTTGAGCAATTTGCCCAGCACGTGCAGTCTGCTGCGCGCAGTGCCTGTAGGTTGCGCCACACGCTTTGTGTACCACGTGTTGCTGTTCATGGCAACTGACAGGTGCTCTCTATCTACGGAGCCAGGGCACACTCACAGAGGGACAGCTTGTGACGGCATTCACCGCAGGCTTGGTTGTACAGTCTGCTGCTGTCCTGCCTTTGGCCCGGCGTCCACTGCTGTGTTGGGTGCTACTGTAGTGCTGCTGTAGTACATTCGCACCATATGGAGTTGCGAACGCAAGTACTCTGCGCACTGGTGACAGCAGCTTGTGGCGCCATGTGTTGCCGGGCGACGATGGCATCCCTACTCGCAGCAGCACAGGCTGCACAGACTGAAGGCCGCCCTTCCGAAAAAAACTACCGGTACCATGCTAGTCACACTACAGTAGCACGTTGTTGATGGGCGCCATTGCGCCAGAGGCATGTGCGCATCAGTGCTTTGTGCTCAGCAGCCCCTCCTCCTCACAGCCACACAGGTATGTATGTCCTTCTGTGAAGTACTACTAGTATTATACCCTTACAAGTCCTTGAAAAAACATGCGCATTGGAACTAGCATGACCCCGCGAGCAGTTGGGGGGGGGGGCATGCTACCGTAACCACATACGTAATACATAGGATTGCCGGAATCGTAACGTCTGGACATAACGGTTGATGGGCACTCCATCATACCCGCTGCAGTTGCCTACAGCGGCCTCCAGTGCCTTGACATTTGTGATGGCCCCACTCTGCTGAGCACAAAACATTATGGCAGATGTTGCCAGGATTATTTGTAAGGTTACGGTAAAATTACGCTACCAATTACGGAGTAGTTTTGAAAAAAATTACGATTGCGGCAAGCCTACACACACACAAGCTCGTACCTCGGAGGGCTCTGCCCTGTTGGCTCCGCAGAAAACAGGTCGTGTCCCCACGTGTGCGCTGCCGGCGCGCCACTCCGGTCGCTGGCGCGGCTATCGGCGCTGTCTGCAGCGCCAGCGCCACGCGCGGGCAGCAGCGACACACAAAACACAGACCGTCAGTGTCAACGGGTAGGGATTCCAGACGGCGGTACATACGACGGCGGGCAGGGCCTGCACGGGGACAATGGCAGGTGGGCGGGTGAGTTGCCCCTAGCAGTTCCTGGCATGCTCGCCGAAAGTGTTCAGCACACGGTGTTGCACACATGGCGCAGAGGCATCGACCCGCAGCTTGAAGTACAACTTGAGGAGCCATGGCGTGTCGTCACACTTGCACGCCACTACAGCAGGGGCCAGCGGACAGCCGGCAGTCACTCTCTGAGTAGTGGCCTGGCCGCCCCAAGGCAGCTGTACGGAGCTGCAAGGTTCAGGGCTGCACTGGCTGCCTGAGACCTCCCCACCAACACCACCACAGGCTTCAGGAGCACTTCATCATAGCATCAGGCTTCCCAGGCGCAGCGGCGCAGGTGCCGGCCGCCGCGGTGCTGCTCCACAGCGCATGCACCACCACCGCAGCAGCGGCGCCGCAGCGGCGAAGCACCCAGGCAGCGAGCTGGCGCAACTAGCAACCGTGCCCATACGGGCACACACACACACACACAGAGTATACCCCAGCAGCGAGCAAGTAGTGCACTTGCGGACGGTTGGAAGCAGGGGGGCGAGGGTGGGCGGGGGAAGGCATGAGGTAGGGACTCCAGACGGCAGTATATCCTATGGCGGGCCGGCCTGCCCAATCGGACGCCCCGCTCGCCTCCCGACCTGGCTCCGGTGGTGGTGGCTGCTCCGGCGGTGGTGGCTCCCCCGTGTGTGGTGCTGTGTGTGCGCCAAACGTGCGAGCAGGCAACCTGCCCACGGTGTGCCAAGCGATATCATACAGGCTAACATGCACCAATGGTATAGGCCCGGCCCCACATAGACGTATACTCGCAACTCGGCCCATGGGCGCCCACAGTCAACAACAACAATTGCTGCCAGCAGGCAGGCCTGAGTAACGCGTGCCAGTTTGTACCATATATGGTATGCTGGAGCAGCACATGTGTGCTGACCGCCTTGGGCTGCATCTAGTCCCACAGCTGCCAGCATCCGCAGTGCATCAGAGACTGCTGTGTTGTCATAGCCAGGCGGCAGGACCGACCGATGCTATGGAGGCGGGCGATGCCGGCACTGGCCAGAGAGTGTCCATTCAGCTGTGGGCAGCTGTGCGCCATGGTGGCATACTTTTTTGTATGCGCTTACAAATGAAATTGGAAGCAGAGTATTCAATAGGCTGCCCTTGACAGGTTGTCATGCCACTGTACCAGCTGGAGCCTGCTGGCCCTTTTTGGCAGTGGAAGATGCTCACATCCCAGCAGTGTACTGTAGCAGCAGGCAGGGCAGCAACAGCAATAGATGTGAAGTATGTCGCGCCCTTTCGGCGGCAGCCATGCTGCTGGTGGTCCTGACTACTGTTGTACCACCAGTAGAAGAAGCAAAGCTCATGATCAAGTAAAAGAAAAAATGCTGCTGGACAGGAAAGACAGTGTGCACAAGCAGCTATAGTGGGCCGGGCAACAGAGCCCATGACTGACAAGTTTGATAGCATGCACGCCCAGCACCGCAGTGCATCCAGGAATGCTGGAGCTACAGCTGCTGCCTATGCAGAGCTGGCACGGCCGCTGCTGAGCAGGCAATGTAATGTGCACGACCAGCAGTATCATAAAAGAACACAGATTATACCACGGTTTATGCATTATTGTGCAACTCAGCCAAGGAGTCCGACATCTCACGCACCATGCAACTCAGCCGAGAATCGCTCACGTGTTCGCCACAGTGCCATTAGTGGTGCCAGCAGCAAGTGTGCACTGTGCCTCCAAGCCGGCCCGCTGCACGGCGGCATTAGAAATATGTGCCGGCATGGCCGCCACCAGCGTCTGGCACGCGCCCGCCGCTCCAAGCTTCTCCTGGTTGCTGCTATTGCCAACGGCTAGGATGTGCACGGCCCATGCGCACTGCTTCTGCACACCGGCGTTAGAGGCATGCACCCGCATGGCCGCCACCACCGCCTCACACGCGCCGGCCGCGCCGAGCTCCTCCTCCCGGTTGCTGCTGTCAACGGCCAGGTTGTACACGGCCCATGCGCACTGCAGCTGCACGCCGGCGTTAAAAGCATGCGCCCGCATGGCCGCCGCCACCGCCTCGCACGCGCCCGCCGCGCCCAGCTTCTCCGTGTTGCTAGTGTTACCGGCGGCCAGGTTGATCACGGCCCGTGCGCACTGCTCCTGCACGTCGGCGTTAGAGGCATGCGCCCGCATGCCTGCCACCACCGCCTCGCACACGCCCGCATCGCCGAGCTTCTCCGTGTTGAAAGTGTTACCGGCGGCCAGGTTGCACACGGCCCGTGCGCACCCCTGCTGCACACCGGCGTTAGAGGCATGCGCCGTCATGACCTCCACAACAATTGTGGCCCACTGGTGGATGTCTGTGTTGTGCGCCTGCGGCTCCAGGGCCTCCAGTAGTGCCGCACACGCGCTCTGCTCCTGCGAGCGCTGCTCCTGCACGGCCGCCTGTCGCTCCTGTGCATTGCTGAGGGCGCCCCAGAGGTCCGTGCGGCGCCACATGCATGTACAGGGAAAAGGAGCGTGAGAACATCAAAGCACTTCAAAAGTAGTAGTTGAAGCTGCAGTTCGCTTTGAGTACTTTGACAACCTTGTGCAGCACCTGCTCCGCTGACGCACTAGGCATCTGCTTGTGCCGGTGAGGGATGCATGCCTCGTGTGTGCAGAGGCGGGGAAGTTCGAGGATTCCAGGAAACTTCAGTTGAAGTGCGGTACTTTTGGGTGTGAGTACTCGGAGTGGGGTTGCTGCACCTTTGTGTTTGTGTGGGTGCAGGACTGTGAGGACTTCAAGTACTCGATTGTGAAAGTTGCGGTTGCGCTTGACCACTTCAAAATTGTGCTGGGGTGACGCGCCACAGGGTGCGGGCGGGGGGCGTGCTGGCAGACAGAATGACGGTGTGTGCGGGAGTGCACATTTTCTTTGCTGCGGCTCATCTGCAAGGGGGTGCATGACTATGGCTGGCTGGCCAGACAATATGGGTCAGGAGCTGCTTCAGCAGAAAAAAAATTGGGGTAGCTCAGGGCGGCCCAGATAATTTTCCTTCAAATTTTCATGTGCAGCTCACTACGCGCAATACAGCCAAGGTCCTGATGACGTACGGTGTCATGGTACTTGACACAGATTCGTCGCACTGTTTATGCAAAATACAAGCAACGCTGTAAGGAAAAGTAGTACTACCCTACTAGTAGTACCATACCATAGCATGGAAGTGTAAAAGGCACTTGCGATGTAGTGCAAGGTAGTCTCACCCCCCTCACACCCTGCACCAACACACGGCTGCTAGCGTTGTGAGCTGCCGGCGGCTTAGCCACCCGGCTCGGCTCAAGCCGGCCCACCTGCGATGCTGAGCCGGAGTCAGGCATGGGGCCTGGCGACCTCAACTTTTTCTGCTGTTCACGCGGCCCGCAGCACCTGCTGAGCCCCTGCAAGCATGTCCAATGGGCAGCCAGTGCCCTCCATGTACCACCAGTCAGTGCCCCTGCTTCTGGGCAGTACCTACTGGTACTTCTGAAGTAGTAGTGGCATATCCATGTCATTCTGAAGTACTAGAGGTAGTATGTTATTGCTGTGCACACCTGAGCTTTGCCAGGGCGGCCTCTGTCTCCCTTGCGTGTGCCTCGCCGTCCGCCCTGCGCGCGTCCTGAACACTCTGCAGCTCGCGCCGTGCCTGTACCTCCAGCGCCACCGCCTGGTCGCGTGCCATTAGTGCCTCCTTCACCTGCACATGGCAGGAAAAAATTGAAGACACATCAACACTGTACCGTACGTGACCGCACACTTCCTACTGTATTGAGATGAAGCTGTGCTATTTCAGGAATGAATTGTCAGCACATGTGCGTCATTAGCGCCTCCTTGACCTGTAAATCGCAAAAAAAAATGCAAGACGAGCCAAAAACCTGTAAACTAACAATGTACCGGTAGCATGTACCTATTGTATGTGTACCTATCTTATGCGCGTAATTGCCTTGTTCCAGATACCTGTTCTACTGTACAGTGTGTACTGTATCGGTACCTTTTTTATGCACATGTACTTGAAGTACGTTTAAAGTAGTAGACATACTTCTGAAGTATACAGTGTGGCAAACATATGCACGCCTGACAAAGCCAAACTGGCATCTTAGTTGCTGGAACATTAAACGGGGGGGGGCACGCTTTGGGAGCACTCAGACAGCTACTTGTGAAGTATCGGCATCTCAGTAATGAACACTACTGTAGCATTTTTGTAGCTGACAATGCAAAACGATGTAAAGGGGCACAATACATTGTGACAGTCACTCCAACAATAGACTGAAGTTTTAGTCCCGGACGACCACTTCGGAAGATGGTAGTAAAACCACAACGCTTCAATCACCAACTTACCTCTGCCTCTAAGCTCCTGCGCAGCTCTGCCATGGCCTTTTGCAGGTCATCGGCAGCGGTGGAGTGGCCCCTAACCTCCTCTCGTGCAGCTGTCAGCTCCCCCGAGACTTGCCTACTCCACACCGGCAGAGGCAGCAGCAGCGGAGGCATCATCAGTGCGGCATCAGCCTGCTGAGCACCAGCAGCAGTGTGAAAGCAGCAGCGCAGCGGTGTCAGCAGCACTGTGGCAGCAGCGCACCAGCATCAGCAGCCGTGCACAGCGGCAGCAACGCCACCGACAGCACGAGAGCACACTTGCCGCGGCGCAGCCGGTGGCCCACCCGGCTGTAGCACCCCTGCGCTACCCTTGGTGCGTCTCCAACACGCACACACAGCAAGCCTCCCTCCCCCTCTCTTGCCATAAAGTAGTGCGCGGGCAACCCTGGCAGCTCGTGCAGAGTGTGCAGGCAACAACAACAGGCGGGGCAGCAACAGCAGGTGCTACTCAGCCTGACGGCTGCCGCTGCTGGTGCCACGCGTCAGCACCCCTGCCACACCGCCACAGCCTCAAACAATGTCCAACTACAGGTACAGCTGGAGTTCGGACCGTCGCCCCCCGCGCACCTGAGCTTGGCCTCCACCTCCGCCAGGGCAATGACGTGTCGCAGCAGCTCGAACTCGGCGCGTGTCTTCTCCGACTGCAGCCGCGGCACCTGTGCACACCCGTTTGTCAAGCACAGCAACCCACCGCCCAGCCGCGCACACGCACGCCGCACAGTGTCAACTGCAAGGGTCATGTAGGGCCGCAGATGCTGATGCACATGCCCGTCGCGCATCTGCTGCCGCCCCAGCTGAGTGTACGCCCCCCCCCCATGGCTGTGCCAGTTGCTGCTGCCGGCGCGTGTGCTGCCACAAGTTCAACATCACCTTTAACTGCACAACACCGCAGCACATTTGGAAGAGTTCACATTGAGGACTGGCCCTCCGAGTCCTCTGTCGCGGCCGCCCCACCCTGCGCTGCGCCCGCCCCTGATGCGTAGTACAAGCATGTTTCGCCGCTCGAGCGCACCATACCCGTTCGATTAGGCTACCCGTGCTCTGTATCGGTGCGCACATGACCCCATGTCTCTGGGCTGACACACAAACTTCAGTGTGGGAGCTGCCCCAAAATCAAGTACAACTTCAACATGAGAGCCATTTTTGCGCACCTGGGCCTCCAGCGCCTTGATTGTGGTGCTTGCCTGGGACACCGCCCGCAAAAGCACGTGCGAGTCCACCTGTAGGGAAAGTCATGTACGAAGCAATGACCGATGCATGGCTAAGTGCGTGTGACAGCAGCCGGAGGGGGGCACGAGCGCGCCGGTCAGTGCATGTGCACGTCACTGTGGGGGTCAAATGGGGGGCGCATGCATGGTTGACCCGCGGGTAAGTCGCATGCAGCGTTACGCTTAGAGTAACACCATGGCATGCGCTCAAACACTTTCACATCTGCACATGCCTTTGTATTTTTACTTGCAAGTAGTTTTCATAGCCAACCTCTGTGTGAGCGCGCTCAAGCTCTGTGCTGAGCTTGCTGTTCTGCTCCACCAAGAGAGCATTCTCCGCCGTGAGTGTGGCGATGCGCTCATTGAGTGCGTCCACCATATCGCGCGCACTGAGGTCGCCCAGCCCACTGCCCGCGCCTGTCTGCTGCACCTGTGCAGGAGGGCAGAACAAGCAAGTCACCAGTACTGTCCAGGTCAGTCGTCGACATGTACCATATGGTATAACACTTTAGACTACATCAAAAACTCATCTCCTAATAAGAGCGATAAACACCAGGCCTCCCCATGTACAGACACACTACCACGGTTACTTCAGTGCCACCCGATTCTCACCGATATGGGCCTGTTTCATTTTGTCATTAATGAACGCTTCATAGAGCACCTTGGTGCACACGCGGGGCGCAAGTGTCTTGTAAAAGGTATAGTCCCAGGCCTGTCAGATGGAGGCTGGCATGTGCTTAATTTTGAAAGCTACCGAATCGGCACAAGTTACACTCAGGCCATCACGCATCACCTCCCGTGCTGGAAGTTCTGCAGGAAGCCGCACCGCACGTAGCGTCGTAACGTAGGGTGTATAATCTACTACTACTACTATCTCTGGTGCCGGTGGTGGTGGTGCGACCGAGCACTGCTGCTGCTGCTGCTGCTGCTGCTGCTGCTGCTGTTGCTACTTCTGCTGCTGTTGCTGCTGCTGCTGCTGCTGCTGCTGCTGCCGCGGCTGCTGCCGATGGTGTTGATGATGCTGCTGCTGCCGCCGCAGTGCGCGAGGGTTGCGACCCTGCCTCTCACCTTCAATTGCACCTTTCCCAGCACTTGGCAACAGTTGTGGCCTAACGCGGTCACCCTGGCCCTGGCCCTGGCTGGCCGCTCTCGATACGCCTCACGGCTGAGTGGCTGCCCCGCACTGATGTTATGGCAGGGACCAGCGGTTGCGCCACGCTGCCGTTGTGAAGCAGGAGACTGCCTGCGCTCTTTCACGTGTGTGTGCGTGTGTGTGCCCCAGTCGCTTCGCAAGAATCCTGGACGTCGCCCTTGCTCTTTGTGTTTCGCAGTTCGCGCGAGAGCGCGCTCTTCTGCAACAACACAGCGAAGGCAGTACAGCGGTCGCACTACCCCTCCTGCTTCTGCAACGGCAGTGCGATGCAACCGCTGGGTACCAGCCATTACACCAGTCGCGGAAGCCACGCAGCAGTGAGGCGTATCGAGAGCGGCCAGCCAGGGCCAGGTTGACCGCGTGGGGAAACAAAAGTGTTGGGAGGTGCAATTGAAGGTGAGAAGCAGGGTCGACTCGCGCACTGCGGCGGCAGCAGCATCATCATCAACATCATCAGCACCAGCGGCAGCAGCGGCGGCCGCAGCAGCAGCAGCAGCAGCAGCAGCAGCAGCCCGCAGCAGCAGCAGCAGAACGGCAGTGCGATGCAACCGCTGGGTACCAGCCATTACACCAGTCGCGGAAGCCACGCAGCAGTGAGGCGTATCGA